>JBAMJV010010006.1:0-10000 GCA_037951105.1 Echinarachnius parma
ATGGTATGTGGTTTGATATTGGGAAGTCTTGGAATGGGAATGCATACAATTCTTTGATAATTCTCACTTTTAACGAGAAAATTTTCTGATTTTCGGCGACTGTGATTGATCTGCTGAGCTACAGAGTCAAATTCAGTGAAGCGAGTGCAGAAGTGATGATTAATTTTGTAAATTCCTTAACAAATTCACACTCTAGAGAGTAGATAGACTGGGTTACTAATTGTGGCGAGTCTGTTTTCAATAATCCAGCAAAATGAAACAATCCGTGGTTGAGCTTAGTTTTATAAAACTAATAATACAACAGTCTTATTATCGTACATTGTGTAAATGCATGGACTCTCGGCTATGTTAGCTGTGCGCATGCGCACTCGGCGTTGCCTCGTGCACATCGCCACAGATAACATAGCCTCGAGTGCAATGAATTTACACAATGCACTCTAGACAGGTGTATTATTAGTATAGCACCCGCTGGAATGCTCCACGGGTAGTGGAGAGGGTGCACAATACGTGCTGGGTTGATTGTTGGTGTGTATCCGCTAACCGAAGTAATACTTTGCAGGTCTCTCTTGGATAACAGTGTACAAATTACTAAAGAGGCTAACCTGGACAAGTGAAAAACAAAACAAAAAATAAATAAATAAATAAATAAAATATGAAAGCTTTAGAGCCCTCGGCGAGCATACAACATGTGTGTAAGCTCTTTGGGAAGCACTCTCTGATAACGACGCAACTAGCACCTTTGAAATATGGGACTGGTGGCTTTAACGCGCCAACACAAGAACTTTTACTCTTCAATGCATCTCTCTGCTTTACCCATCGATTGTCGACTTTATGGCAAGGTCCATCTGTTCTATACCCTCCCTTGTCTTCTTCTATCTCCATCTCATCTCCCAAGGGTGTATAATAGCCTAGATGCCCTTCCGGATCTATTCTGGGATCTGCCCATTTCAATTCTGCTCTCCCCCTCCCTCTCCCCTTTTAGCAGGCATTGTGTTTCTTATATATGTTTGGGTTTCTTCCTCTCTCCCACTACTGTTTGTGTGTGGAAAATCCCAATTTGTCCTTCCCTTCTATTTATTACCCCTGGTCCTTTCATGTCCATGTTACTCTTCTGCTTTGCCACCACCCCCCCCCCCCCCCCCTCCTGTCTTTCTTTCTGAAATATCTCTCTCCTCTATCATAAATTATGTCCTAATGTTATTCTTATGTACCCCTCCCTGTAGCAACCTCCATACCTGCCTTAACGATTTTTCGATTATCTAAATCGCCCCCCCCCCCCCCCCCCCCACCCTTCTCCCATCTCTCCACCTCTCGTTCTCTCTAGTTTTCTGCTCCCATCGATTTCGCGCTCTCTGGGTGCCCTTTCGAGTTTCACACTTTCCCCTAACCGGTGAAGTTCATCCTTAGAGAGAGCCACCATTCCATCTCTGAAATATTGATGGGTTGTTGTTGGTGCATTAAGTGAGAGATTGAGAGAAAGAGGGGTGAGAGATGTCGTTGTTGTTTAGGGGTTTTTGGTGTTCATTTAAATTGAATATGAATATTTGGAAGAGAACGAGAGGGGGATACCCGAAAACGAAAATAGGGGCATACCCAATGAGGGTCAAACCAGCAATGTTATACACCATACACCATACACCACTGTGAGCAAACATGTGAATATTATGGCGTTAAATATTGTTTTGGTTTTCTGCAACGAGAGGTGTGTGGGGGGGGGGGGGGGGGGGGGGGGGAGCAGGTGGGGGATGAAGGATTCCCACAATGGGGCAGTTTCCCAGCCCTCACCCCCCACCCCCCCCCCCCCCACACACACACACACACAAACCCACACACACACACACCGTCACTGAGAAAAAACAAGCCATCGAACTATAATAAGCGTGTTCATCTTTATTGATAATGCCCGCTGTTTTTGACATGCAGTAAAGAGGGTTTTAGATTTCACGACAATACAGTATACTGGTATAGACAATATATCGCATGGACTTATCTATTGGTAGTGTTTTGTCACTGTTTTAATAGTAGAAAATATGATCAAAAGCGTTCATATTTTTTGTTATTTTATATCGTTTTATATCCCTTTTATATTTCCATATTATCTTTCTTTTATTAATAATAAATAACAATATGAACATTTACGTATAATAGCGCAGCTACTATACCGTAAATATACTCTACTGCTCTTAAATAATTATTTAATTTCTTTGTTGAACGTGTTCCTAGTCCTTACAATGTACCTGCATAACGTTCAGACGGTTTCGATTTCATAATTTTCCCGTCAAATTGCAAAATTATTTTGTTATACTTGGTATAATTTATACCACTTCTACGTTTTATGTTTCAATATTTTAGTAATCCTTGGTTCATCGTACATTTTATAAATGTACTCGTTTAGCGATGATGTACCCGTAACTTTAGCACCAGTGGGTTACATTACACAATATTGACTTTAACCAACTCCTGCAAAATTAATGTCTGCCAATGCCTCAATCATACTGGAAACTAGTATACAAATGCATACCATTTAAAAAAATCTTACTTCCTCTTAACTTGAAATACAACCATTTTTGTATTGATTCTGTGTTAGTTATTGGATTTATGGATTATTTTTAATCCTCTTGCTTTGATTGCTTTAATGCAATACTAACAGCATTATGAAACTTTAATAGTGCAAATTTGTATATTGGAAGTGGTTTGTTTAGCAGTTATGTTATATGGTTAATATTTAAAAAAAAACATACATAGCCAGGAACAGTTTTTGATAAGTTGTGCATAATTATTTAACGGTCCTAAAATGATACTTTCTGAAGGAAAACAAATACACGAATTTTTGTTGTCATACAAAATTTGTAAACAATTATTATGATTATACAGACTTATGTTATGACACAGTTTTTGTGAAATTAAACTTATTCATCAGTACAATGTTTTGTTTTTTTGGAAAGGGAAAACATTGAATTTACTTCTCAGGATAAATTTATTGTTCAAATCTGGGGCCTGTTGTAATCGAGTTATCAACAGGCTGTTATCAATAGTCTTCTTATATCATCTATATAGTTGAGTAGACTAATACGTAACGTTTAATTATTTTACTTCTTGAAAAAGAATAATAATGTTTAACTTCTCAGGGAATAGAAGTAAAATAAATGTAAGATTATATAGCCTGTAATAACGACATATATATATATATATGTTTATACACTTTACAATGTATAGTAATGTTGCAGTTAACTTTTATACTTAACAAAGACAATTTAATATTCAACTTCTCTATTTTTTGAGAACATTAATTTTAAGAGCGAAGCCCGCAACTATGCTCAAGCTAAATATACAGGTATGGATTTCTCTCACATTATACAATGAGTATGACCTGTTATACAATACTATGTAACAGTGAATTGAACTACATTAACATGTTCACTGCTAGATTCTGCAATCTCCATAGAGTTTATACAGGTCCCACCCGGTTCCCGCAGGCAATGGGTTAACTTCCTGAAAGAAAAATAAAAGACAGACGTTTTATTTACTTGCCAGTCTCTCTCTCTCTAGAGCTATCTTGGAATGTAATTGGTGTTGGCTAGTTAATTACGAGACAAATCGTAAAAACAAATAGGTTCTGAACAAATACCGTTCACGTAATCTGTTTAAAGAAGTCTTCCTTATTTGTTTTTCCCTCTCTGTATTTCTTTCTTTCTACATGTTCTTGGGTGTATCCAAAACGATAAACACTTTGGGCGCAAAATGATACTGGTGACACTGGTGTAGAGTGCTTACTTACATGAAGGGGTGGGGGGGGGGGGGGGGTGGGCGGGGGCACTCTCTTTATGTATTGCTTTATTTTCTCGCGATTTGGTGTCAATATTTGTGTCAATATCCTATGGGCTTATAGGCCCCCAACGTTTTAGCTATTAGACACGGGATGCCACCATTATAATTTAATAACTATTATTATTTATGGGATTATAATCCTCTTTATTCACTAATGTATGATGACTGTAAGTGTGTGTGTGTGGGGGGGGGGAGAGAAGACCTTTATCGAATGCAATTAACGAATCAAGTGGTTGTTTGACACGGGCAATTGATAATTGTGTTTAAACTATCAAAACGCAACAGGCTGTGTTTTAATTACGCTCGCATACTATAAGCGTTCGGTTGACAACGCTTTTAAGTGCGTTGTGATATGATGTTGATAAAATTATTGTGTTTTTTTTAACAAAGTAAATGCAATAATTTTGTTTATACAAAACTATCAGAATGTGAAAGGTATTTTTTTTTCAAACAGACGTCTTTATACAGAAAAAATGGGCGTCAATTGGCAGCGCTTTCCATTTCAAGTTGTATTATGAATTCATTATTTAATCGAGTAAAGGCAGTAAATAGTTGTGTTTAAAATAAACAATCAAAAACCGGTAACAGGTGAATTCTAGAATGCAAGTTTATATGCAAAGGGGCGTTTGTAAAGATGCTAAATCATGCCTAAATTTAATCCAAGAATCTAATCATTCGACAGCGCTATGAAATCCATACTAATGTAATGTTATAAATTAAATGTTTTACTGATGCGTGTTGGGCTCTAAATATTAATAATTTGATTTCAAACTAAACTGTTGGAATGGGGCTGGTTATTTTTAGAACGCAAATCGTTGTAAAGAAAGGGGTGTTAAATTGACCGAGCCATAACATCCATTCGAATCATTAGAGTAAAGACAGTAC
The DNA here is from genome assembly GCA_037951105.1 of Echinarachnius parma. Lineage (NCBI taxonomy): Eukaryota > Metazoa > Echinodermata > Echinoidea > Clypeasteroida > Echinarachniidae > Echinarachnius > Echinarachnius parma. Next base: position 4,714 of record JBAMJV010010006.1, read on the forward strand.
ACAATTTTATTTAAACTAAACTATCAAATCACGACAGGTTATTTTTAGAACGTAAAATCTATTACCAAAAAACTAAACAAACAAAGGAGGGGCGTTCATGACAACGCTTTTAAATCCGTTTGTATGTAATTTAAGTGAACTAAATGCTATTTGAGTGTGTGACTCAATAAATAATGTTGTTTAATCTAAAACTATCAAAACGAGAAGAGTTATTTTTAGAACGCGAACCTATAAAGAGATTATAAATGGGCGTACACGTAATGTTGATATAGGGCTTTTGAAAACTGTTAATTGAGGTCAGAGCGGCATAACATCACTGCACACGTTTCACTAAATGAGCAATAATCACTGTTTTTAGCATGACTGTCATGATTGTATACCATAGTATCATTCTCTTGGCAATGACTAACACGAGCACTCCAGTACTAGACTACATAAAGACTGTCATTATACTTAAAGTGATCTATTAACTTCAAAGTCAACGGAAATCAAAGCTTAAACATGTGCCTTGTACATTGTTGTTTTGCTTATATAGGAACAGATTCATAAAATGGGTTTTGATTTTTCAAAAAAATGTCTCCCTAATTATCATGATTATGGAGGCATTTATGCTTCAATTGTAAAGCGTTTCGGAACGCTCTTCGATTGTTGACAAAATCCATGTCAGCTGATAAAACTATCCACCTTTAATACCAGAAAAGGTGTGTTTTTAATGAAACTTCGTTCAGGAGAATCTTACCATGAGTTGGTAAATGAGTGAAGTCTTAAATATCACTTTTGGGAAAACAACTTATGAGGTTTATAATGGATCATTTTAAGAATGGAAGAGAGAGGAAACGAGCGAGATAGAAACAAATATGATTATAGATTAATATATTCTGAAGTTGTAAATAGAAACATATATTTGTAGAGATACATGCACATAACACAATATAAACAGAGAATATAGATATATGGACAGATAAGTAGATAGATAGATAGATAGATAGATAGATAGATAGATAGATAGATAGATAGATAGATAGATAGATAGATAGATAGATAGATAGATAGATAGATAGATAGATAGATAGATAGATAGATAGATAGATAGATAGATACCCCCCCTAAACAACTGCTCATAGTTACATAACCGATAATTGTGTCAATATGCCATCGTACCACAATGTTGGTACAGTTGTTATGTACTTTATGTGTGAAATTCAGAGATATTCATCACTTTATGGCTGAATGCGCACAGATTAAAGACAAAATGGCCCAATCAAAAATCACAAGGCATTGTGCGTGCCTGTACATTGTTGTCAAACAACACATGTGGCTGAATGAATTGATTATGGTTTATGAAACAATGCTGTTTGATATTCCATTAATTTTGATTTTTGTATGGCACATGAGGTAAAATGCATTAATTGCAATTGTAAAACAGTGCATTTTTTAATTTGTCACTACTCAATAAACTGTAATGATGATAATACTTTTGCGAATTTTGAAAAATTACAATTTTCTCTTTAATTTGTGCTCACTCAACCATGGATTAATGATTACCTCTTATTTTTACACATTGTTTTCCTTACTACCAGCATAGGTATACTTTGGCAAGACGATTCTTGGTTATGAAAATATGGGCAATTGTTTAGGGGGGTAGTTACTTTTTGTTTTAGATAGATAGGTAGATTGATATGTAAAACTTCTGCTCGGAGTCGCAAACGGAATACATCAAGAGTTAATTAAATAAAAACTCCATGACAACATTTTTAAAGGCAATAATGCGTTACCAGCATAACTTGTATCTTTTGGTTGTTACCTTGGTATCCAAGTTACTGTGACATCATTGTGTCATAATTGTAATGATTTGACGAAACAATTTAAACAATAGTGATATACAATTTCAAAGCAAAAACATAATTATGTTATAGTGTGTTGTTCATACACGAAAACTCATGAAGTGTGGATTTACATTATTTTCTAATCATGGATACCCCAATAATAATGTATGTAAGGAGTTAGAGTTAGAGATAAATATGAGCGCACGATGAGAAATTAATGTTAAAAAACTATCAATATTATCGCTCCCTTATACAAGTCATCGTCGTGTAAACCAAAACATTTAAGTCAGATATGAAGCCAGGATTAACAATTACACTCACATTTCTTATTTAATGAAATACAAACGAGAGAAAATATATTGCATTTAAAGTAGTACAAAATGAAAATAGAATAAAATATTTCAAAACATTCAGGCTTTACTTTGTCTCTCATAGCCATTATAAAGTATTTGGAAGACTCAGTCACTTCAAGGGTTAAGTGAGTACAAATGTCGTAATCAATGTTAATGGGAACTCAATGTTATGAACATGGCCGCGTAATGTTGCACTCATTAGAGTTTACGATTCTGTCACTTTAAGAGTTAACGGGGTAAAATGTCAAATTATATATGATAATGAAAACTTATGATAATGAACATGTCTTGTATTGTACAGCACTTATCTAAATAAAGTGTACTCGTGTTATCTAACGTAGATATCGACATACTACATGTTGAAATCACATCATACATGTTTGATGTCGGAAATCCGGACATTAAACATGTGGATTTCATAAAATAAAACAAAATTAGCCAGAAATAGAAGGGGCCATTATCTGCAGTACCAACATCACACACACATACTCCGATACCTTCGACAATTCATTTTTCGTTTGTACCACCACTGACTGGCATAAACTACTTCAATCTACAGTAAACCTGCCCTCACTTCTATACATTCCATAATGCGCTTGCTAAGGACCCTTCTGTCCTTCTGTCGGGGCTAACCACTCTCTCGGACCCACCTGCAGTCACAACTCCTATGGAGTATTCAAGAAGATTAAACTACCAGGTATACCAAGTACACGTACACACTAAGAAAAAAAGGGTCACTTTTGCACTTTTTTTTGCCACACTGGCAGCACCTTTATAGGAGCACATTTGCACCTTTATATCAATAGAAAAGTTGCACCTTCAGGTTAAATGTGCATCATTGCACCTTTGGGTGCACCCGAACGATGCACCTTTAACCTGAAGGTGCAACGTTTCTATTGATATAAAGGTGCAAATGTGCACCTATAAAGGTGCTGCCAGTGTGGCAAAAAAAAGGAGCAAAAGTGACCCTTTTTTCTTTCTTAGTGTTCACATGTAAATCATAGGCGCAGGCTGGTGCAAGCAATCTACAACCACACCCCACCCCTTCCCCCTCTCTCCCCCGAGATTCGAGAATAACATTAATCTAGCCGTATGTGACGGGGACTATATGGCACCCCCCCCCCCCCCCCCCCTCAACAACAAAAACAAACAAACAAACAAAAACAAATGTCTGATAGTTTGAAAACGTCAACAGTAAAGTGCACATGTATATCATACACACAGGGCTGGGGATGGGGGAGGGCTGAAACCCCGACATGTATATCATACACACAGGGCTGGGGATGGGGGAGGGCTGAAACCCCGACATGTATATCATACACACAGGGCTGGGGATGGGGGAGGGCTGACACCCCGACAATTTTGAAAACTTCAATATTCCGGCAGTGAAAATCTCGTGATTAATAATGTTCAGGCTGGCAAATTGTGAAATGTAACCTTATTTCTCCGTCAGATAAAAACAGGAATGATGATATTCGGGCAAACTATTTCAAACCCAAGCAAACATTGGCCCGTACCTCTACGATGTAATAGGTGGGATAGTGTTTTAGCATACAACAACTTCAACTTGTTTATTTTGCTGGTATTAGTAATAAATACAAACAATTAGATTCAACGCATTGGGGAAAGGCTAGCATCGGAACGGCTAATGCGTTTCAATCTCGTTAGATTAATGCTAATGCTCGGTAAAAAGTAGTTAAAGCTACATCGTATTACTGGTAAACACATCAACCCATTCGACACCACCTACAACATTCTACGTGTAATAAGTCAATGACCGTTCGGAAGGCTTATCTTTTAGCGGGTTAAAGAGGTGGTTTGCAAATGGAAATGACTAATGCGCGTATAGTACACGTATGGCTTGGTCGTGGTAACGTGATTTTTATGGTGTGTATTGCCCTTATTCGTAGAAAGCAAATTGCAGAATGTTATCAATGGCGCCATTTTAAAAGTTATACATATATGACGCAGTCTCTGGTAAAGATAAGACTGTGGTAGGCGAGTGAAATTACTCTCATGCAGTATTTTGTGTATGAACTTAAAATCATGTCTCCTTCTTGAGTGAGTGACAGGGGACCACCACTCAAAGAACAAAACAGGCTATGTAATTCATAAACAATGCAATTTATCACCAAAACTTACGGAACCAATAGGGCCTTTTGGTTCCGTAAACGTTTGCTAGTGCGCCAACTTTATACACGCGTATACGTTTGGAGACAACAGAAACACGGAAGACGCGTACGTCCTAAACAAAGGACTATTCTTCTTCTGCAGACTCATGAACACATACTTTAGAATGGTGATGAGTTTTCAAATTATATTAATTTTTTTTGAAAACCTATTTTTCTGAACTTGTTCGTGGAATGGACCACTAAAACTATTACCTTTCATGTATTAGAATATTATCTTCGGGTGTTGGTTCCATTTAAGAAAATGTTTGTAGAATGGACCACTTTTCATTTATTACAATCTTGGGCGTTGGTTCCCTTTAAGAAATGTGGATCTTTATAGTGTCGCCACAATCTGTCAAGTCATTGTAGCGTCTAATTGAGTTGGATGGGGACTTGTATAAGGGGTGAATTGTCGTATAGGCCTATTATTGTATATAGTCGAATGTATCGATTCTGAGTCACGTGTAAAAGACCGCGCTTATAATCGGGGGGTTATTATCGTATCGTTTCTTATTCTGCATGACATGAAGATAGGGGGCCCCACAATGCCCTTGATCGATCGATCGATAGTTCCCTGTATATATAGGTGCATAACTTAGTCCCTTTTCGAACTGCGTAATAGGGTAGTCCCATTGCACCGTTTCCTATCCGACCAAAATGTGGCGAAACGGTCAGTACCCAGCAAAATTTGTCCATCCATTGCCCATCCACGCAAAACGGAGCCGAATTAAAAGTATCCTACTAGTCCATTTCGAACTTGGTCCGCATCATTTCGTTTCCTGCCAGTTATCTGCAAGTAACTTCAGGATGTCAAACGGATAGGAAACGGATAGGAAACGGGAGGAGACTCGGTGCAGTGGGACTAGGCTATGATAATTACGTATCTTGCTTGACCCCATCATCCTGTTCATACGTACATTTTTAAACATTCTGTTGT
>JBAMJV010010006.1:12500-34534 GCA_037951105.1 Echinarachnius parma
TAATGAATTCAATGCATGTATTTACCGCCGATCGCTTTGTGTATTGTTTAACCACTAAAAGCATCCTGCATCATCAGCATGATCAGGGCCAGATATAATCACGCACTGCTACACCCCCACGGGATCAACTTCTACTTTCGCCGGAACGTAAACAAAATATATATTTATATATAATTATATAGGGTACGAGAGGATCTATTTATAGCAGTTAGGAAAATATCTGAATTATTCCAAACCTCGGAAAATAACATAATTTTGTTCAGCCGGTATAATTTGTGTCTTTTCCCGTTCAAAATATGTTATTTTTCCGATGCTTGGAGTAATTCAGATATTTTCTTAACTGCTAAATAGATCATCTTGTACCATAAGCCTATTATGATTATTTTGTTCATGCATATTAAAGTAGTTCCTTTGATGTGTTTGCACGGGATTTGTGTCTTTCTTTCAATATATTTTCAATTCGGAGGGTTTGAAGTAAGTAATATGTGGTTCTACTTGCAATGATATATCAATCATATCTGTTTTACGGGCATTACTATACATTTTGTTCAGAAGTGTGTTCTCTTAAGGAATCGAAATATTGTATAGAATTAAAATAGGGATGTCCTGCTTCTGGAAAATTCGTATCCATCCGCCAAGATGGACTTTCTTGTTTATGACTGTGGTATTTCAATGACAAATGCTATACACTGTTAAAACGCTGTGTAAACAAATTCAACAACTTGTTGAACATTTTCAACAACCGCTGTTTAAAGGGAATTCAGACCGGTATATTAGACGCGTGGATCCATATCGCGCACTTTTACGCACGGTACGTAATCCCCATTGGCTCAGTTATAAGTAGCGATCGCAAAATGTCCCACTTCCGAACACCCGAGTCGAAAATGCATCAAAAATAGTCGCGTTCGGAATATTTGTACTAGTCGAATGGAGATCCATCAGAGATGTTTACGAGCGAAAATATTACGTAACACGCTTAACCGCACCGACTTCAAAGTGCCGCTGTTTGATCTTATCAGCGATATGTATTGCCTTAGGTGATAGCTCGAGAAACTCGCTCGGTATACAGATACCAGCTGTTTGCTGCATGCAATTTCATAAGAAGGCCCGTGTTCAGATATTTCGAAGCACCGCTCTTCGATCGATCCAACACATATCGTGAGTTTACCTCGGGAGATTACGGTGGAGTGCGAGTTGGAATTTGCTGACTACCCATTATAACCCACACATATATGGCTGTAACATATGAACCATCCAACTGTTGTTGAAAACATTCAACCACCCCAGTTGTTTAAAGTTTACACAGTTAAAGTTAAAGTCCTTCCCGTGCCAAGTGCCAATGTTGGCACATAAGGCGGCGCCTGTCTCCGATTCATTAGCCCTAGGCCACACGTCTACTAAATGTAGCGAAAGCCACAGAAGGGGGCCAGTCCTCTGGTAACTCGTGTGATTAACTTTCCCTTTTCCATTCTATAAATGCCGAGTGCCTGGCTAGAAGGCAAAAGGTACCATTTCTAAAGACTTGGTATGACCCGGTCGCGAGTTTGTGATTCCCAAACAATTCAGCTATGGCACTAACGCATTATATATGCCCGTTTAATTGGAATCGGGTGACTTGAATGGAGACAAAGCGCGCGTATTCAATTCGAGTTATAAATAGACTTATAGTCACTAAATATGACTTATATCCACTAAATCTGACCTATAGCCACTAAATCTGACCTATAGCCACTAAATCTGACCTATAGCCACTAAATCTGACCTATAGCCACTAAATCTGACCCATAGCCACTAAATCTGACCTATAGCCACTAAATCTGACCTATAGCCACTAAATCTGACATATAGCCACTAAATCTGACCTATAGCCACTAAATCTGACCTATAGCCACTAAATCTGACCTATAGCCACTAAATCTGACATATAGCCACTAAATCTGACCTATAGCCACTAAATCTGACCTATAGCCACTAAATCTGACCTATAGCCACTAAATCTGACCTATAGCCACCAACATTAGGGTTAGGGTAAGGGTTAGTGTTAGGGTATATAATCCTTAAAAACCAACACCAATCAAGCAATCCGAAATAGCTCCGTGGATAGAGAGTTAGATTGATACGCTAGAGATCCCTGGTTCGAATCCGACCTTGGTCCAATAATTTTTGTATTTGCTATTCGTTCGGCACTCGACTAAATGTTCGAAAGTATACAAGTCGGAAATTTCGGGTATGCGTGGTCTCTGACCAAGTCGCTAATTCACAAGGACAAATGAAGGAGTTGCTGAATGGTTTGGGAAACGCAAATTCGCGACCCGGTCTGGGTTCGAACCCGGGACCTCCCGTGCATGAGGCGGACACTCTAACCACCAAGCCACCATGCTCGGTTCTAAAGTTTACACAACTGTTGTTTTAATTTTTTCAACAACTGTTGTTTAGAATAAATTTCAACAACCCTGTTGTTGAATACAAAAAGGATTGTACTAAAAAGCGGCAAGGTCGGAATCGAACCGGGGGTCTTTGGGTTATAAGTCTAACACGCTACTGACTGCGCTAACTCGATTCGCTTGGTCTCCTGGGGGACAAAAGGGGTTTTGTCGCGGTGATTTCGCGGTCAAAACTATCACGTGATTTAACACTTGTCTACAACGCTTGAACAATGGCCGATTTACTCAACCCTTCTTTCTACAACTATTCAAGGTACACCTAAAGTTGTATAAAAAGATTAAACAAACATTTTCACACAGCGTTGTTTTACACAGCGTTTTAACAGTGTAGGTATACTCTTACTTACCAACTAAACGTACAAATTAATGCGTGTGCATTATGCTATTATGATTGTGTTAACGGAAAAAACACTCACTTAATTACATTAAGTCTTAAAATGCGACCGTTATACATAGCGTATACTAGCTCCATGAGCATTGCATGAATGTAATGTTCATGGGAAAAGCCACACCATCGGTAACAGGACGGTTAATGTACACATTGATCAAAGTTAAATTGGTAGCCCTGGGGGGCAAATAAACGTCGTTTATTCGGAAATTAGAGACGCTTTTAGTTTAAGTGCGTGGGTTCGTGATATATACATTAAATAACATGTAATTTTAAACGGCAAACGTAAAAGCAATTTATTTGATTGTGCTGACTATTGTCAACTTGATGTTTACTGATTTATAAGTATTTTTGAAAGAATTATTATATTTTAATATGCTACCGGCAACTTTTATAAAATAAAAAGAACTTTTAATCTAATATTAGGTTGATTTCGGTATAAATTTCAAGATCATTTTTTTATTTCTAACTCATAATGAAAAAGAAAATCAATGAAATTTAATTTTGAAATCATTGTGATTCATATAGAGCCAATTTATGTAAGGATTAATGTGCATTTAAAAGCACATTAAAACACAGCATAAATGTGGATATGCATTCGCAAACCACTAAACAAATTCAAATTGTAGGCTAAAACACGGCCATTGGCTGTGAGACCGACTGTATACTGGCATTCTATAATGTAGGTCATTTTGATGCATGTGTATTTTCTACTTTCTTTATAACTCCCTTGAATTAATAACCGGTTTATTATAATTATATTTCCCCCTGAGCATTGGGTCAACCGGTCAAAAGACTCAAGCAAAATAATATAATCATGAACTTTGTCTACGCATATATTAATGAGAGTAGTCTCCAGTTTTTTTTCTTCACAATCGTGCGGTGTGACATAATTTTGTTCGAAAAAAGTAATGAAAATTAAGGTTGTACATTTAAATGTATTCTTTTCTTTTCAAAATTGTTTATAGTTCAAAATAAATTAAAACAGTATATTATTTTTAAATGTTAATGACAAACCTTTCATAGACATGGAAAGTGTTGAGATGCTAAGAACTCTTCAATAGTTAAACATATTAAATGCAATGCAGGGATTGACATATTGACATATTGACATATTGACATATTGAGGGTTAAACACAAAGGCGCTAAATCCGTGTTCCATTGACATTGAGATAATAACGGTACCATGAGTGCAATATTATGCATACAGGGCAAATTAAAGATTCCAACAATGATTATGGAACATTCTATTTTCATAACATTGATCGAAAAGAGGTGTTCTTGTAAAGTGGTCAGAGTTCTGCTCTTCACACAAATCGGTCCAGGTGCGAAACCCAAGCTGCGTCTATGGACGGTGACGGTAAAAGGTTGTCTAATCACAATTGATTGAGCGCAAATGTATAGAAACCAGAATCATAACCAACCAGCAATGAAGATTGTGTACCAAATAGGACCATTAAACGCGCTTTCCCCAGGGTTCCCCAGGATGGTGACTATTATAAAGGGAGGTTCCATACTTAAATAACGTAATTTATATTGATTGAGCACATCTGCACATCAAATTTTACAAAATCAAATAACCAACCGATAGTCAAACGTACCCTCTTTTTCAGAGTTGATAAAAATGGATTTGGTACCTTTTAGAAATGAAACTCTTCATTTGCAATACATTAATTTTCCGGTTGGCGTTGTTCTCAATCCGCCGAGTCATACATGCGTGTTATTATGATGCGTGCCATGTTTACAATAATAGAGGCTGGAAAAGGGGCTTTGGTTGATGGGTGCAAATCCCGGTAATGCAGTGCAAACTGGCGTATCACAGACGGGGGGGGGGGGGGGGGGGGGGGGGGGGGGAGAGGCCCTGTATGGGAGTAAGGTTTTCCCAAGATGTATTCCCCATCTCCCCCCCCCCCCCCCCCAAAAAAAAAAATAAATAAATAAATAAATAAAAATAATAATAATAATAATAATCATAATCATAATCATAATCATAATCATAATAATTAAATATAATAAATATTTAAAAAAAAATTTTTATAATAAATACAAAAATTATTATTATTATTATAAAGATAATTAATAAATAAACTAATAAATATATAATACTGTTTATATATAACAAATTTTTGTTTAAATACCTAAATGAATACAAATTAAAATGTATCAATGTCAAACTTTTAAATATTTTCCCCCAGGGGCTTATTCATGTCTTTACTTATTTGCTCCGGGGTATAGTGAGGGAACTAGGCTTTCTCAGGGGGGTGAAGATTACCTCTAGCTATCTATACCTCTGCTTCACCATTTCAACGCGGTAATGGAATGGCGTATCTAAGCTCTAATACAAACAGGGGTGAATTGGCCCTTGAAGGGGGTACGGTTTATCCCACAGGGTGCATTCTGTCCTCGAATGAAACTGATTTGTATGCTTTTCAAACTTGGATGTATTTGTCTTAATACCCCGGAGCAAATAAGTAAAGACATGAATAAGCACCTGGGGAAAATATTTTAAAATTTGACATTGATACATTTTAATTTGTATTCATTTAGGTATTTTTTTTAATGAATTTCGTGCCGTAATAATTTGTTCACGGGAGTATTTTTAGGGGGCTATGATTTATCGAATGGGGGGGGGGGGGGGGGGCTTGTGGGTAGGTGTAGTTTATCTCCATCCACCTTTGCTACGCCACCTCGATCCGGATTCGAGTGCTTGGTTCCGGTTTAGGGAACTTGAAAATGAATTATACATGGATGGGTGTGATGTGGGGCCAAACTGAAGGGGATTCACAGTCTGTTGAACAGGTTGTATGTTAAACTTGTATACAACACAATATAGTTAAAGACGATGCTCTGCGTCGATGTATAGTCGAATATAATATAACGAAACGTTAAATAAACACCGTGTGAAAACATAATTTTCAGATTTTCGACCATAAAGCATTTCCAGAGATTTTATTTCTGAAATAATAGATTACTAATTCAGTATTGAAAAACAAATTAGTATATTATGAATAATTGATATTGCATATTTTTTTACACTTAAAAGTTATAATGATAATCCATTCTAAATCGCAATATAGCAATTCAGTCTAAATACGCATATTAAACGTCTCGTGGGACCACACGAAATGAGCTCTATTTCAAATTATACAAAATATACTCAGCAGTCCGTGCAGAGATTTCAAAATGATAGTAATCGTAATTCGAAAATTAAAATGAACATTTTGTACGAATCTAGCTTGCAAAGGGTATTTGAATTCAAGTTTGCTTCTGATGTTATGAAAACAAATGTGTACATACATCATTGTTTACATGGCGAGCATAGTCAGAATATGAAAATAAATTGGGGTCACAAGGGGGGGGGGGGGGGTGGGCTCTGAAAAGATACATGTTCAATAAAAAAATATATATAAATAAATAAACTAATGTATAGGCAACAAAACATGATAATAAATCAAACACATTAATGTTCCATTTATTTAGGCTTACGCCAAAATGAAGAGCGCGATATCCAACGACTCAGATTGTTTACTATATACAGTATACACAAACCCTCTCCAAAAAGGGAGTTTGATTGTCTTTGGAAATGAAAATAAATTGCACATAAATGTTCCATGGGGCCATACAAAAAGGTTTATAAAGTGAAATGGGTTGTGTATAAAAAAAATAGTTTACCGTTTGTAAAAAGTCTCTAAAATGTGAGTTCGAATATTTTAATATGAACAAATATCAGAAATGAATCATACTGATTTGTACGGGGCCTCATGAAATTGGTTCTTAAATGATAGATGTCGTATAGAAATACAATGTTTGCAAAATGTCTAAAATATTGAGTTCTTTAATGACAAAATCGCTCATGAATTTGTATGGGGCCGCACGAGAGGGTCTGAAACCTTGTATAAAACGTGCACAAAGAACGTGATCATAAATCATATACATAAATGTGTTCTGGGGCCACAAAAGAGAGGACTGTGTGCAAAAAACAGGGCAGTGGTGTTAATAATAAAAACAAAACACAAATAGTAAAATTTAAAAAGGTTAAAAATGATAAAGAAAAACATAATTATAGATATGCGCCCCTCGCCCCATAAGCAGCACGACCCCAACTCAGCTTTACATGTAATCCCGCGCACAACACAAATTCGCATGGTTTACAAAGTTTATAATTAGGAATAGTTTGATCTTTAAAAAGTATTGATATTAATAATTTTGTAACGTGGGTCACAATAAAGGTTATTGTCGACTGGGTGTTCATAAAAAGTCTTGTCAATTTTTCTTATAAATAAATTAGCATTGTATTGCATTATTATATTTGGATTGAAGCAAAATCTGATCAATTTGTTGGGAGTAAATGTTTTGCATGCATACGCAGCCAAGAAAAATACATTTAAAACAAAGCGCTAACCTGCTTAAATGCGAATACAATATGTTTAATTATACACGATAAAAAGTGATAAGAGTTTTACTTAAACCACATTTTTAACAAAATGTGAACGCACGACGCTAAAAGGTCTTCAAATAAAAGGTTGTATGCATGTTTTGATACATCTATAATAATGTGTTTGTTGCGTTTACTCTCATTATGATTGACTCTCATCCAGATTTTACTTCCGAGTAAAAATAAAAGCGAATTTCCTTGAATCGGCTAATGCGTAAATAAAATGGTTAGTACAGAATATATATGTGATGCCCGAAATAATCGCGACTACTTAATATACTAATATGCACTTGCAGCTGTTTCGTGATTATTGGAATGGAGCTCACTCTATACTCCCATTTGCCATATTCGTTTCACTCATTACATTTTCATCTGTAGTAATGTACTTCCGCGTTTATTTTTAGAATATTGATGTTTTCCTTGTCTTTTCGTGTTTGACTTCATTAAAGGGATAGTTGAGTTTTGGTAGAGAGGGCGCTAGACTACTTATTTTGTTGTGAGGTAATGAAAAACTGAGTGTAAAATTTGAAAGAGCATAATATTTAAATAATAAAATCATCTTTCTTTGATCAAAATCGGTTCAGAGACGGCTGAAATATCCATAAATATAACAATTTGTAATAAAGCTGGGGCCCCAGGTTTATTAGAGAGTTTTGAACCAGCCGTTAAAAATTCAAAAAAATGCTTCCTCTTTTCAAAAAGTTACAAAATAGGTATTTAAATAGTTGTTGGTTATTTCTCTATCTAATCACTATTTCAACAAAACATCACATGCTCAATATTTTATTCAAAATGGTTGAAACCGGTGAGTGTTTAGAGAGCGCCCTCTTACGTTTTAACGGCTCTTTTTGAATGATAACATGATCTTTACTACGTCATTTGTAATTTTGTGTTCCTTTCTACTTATAACTATTAGTTTGTAATGTAATGATGCAGGTTTTGGTTACTAAAATTCAGTTTCACCAAAACTGTACTCTCCTTACCAGAACTCAACTATCCCTTTAAGTGTACAATATTTCACCAGAGGCTTATGTGATAGCATGTTAATTTTGTTTTAAACATACATGTATGCAGACAACAGCGTGTGGGGTATGGCGCGAAGCCGGTAGAGATGCTGCGAGTGGGCAAGGGCCGGGGGGCATGCTGGGGAGTTGCCCCCTTCCCCTGCAACTTTACCCCCCTTACTGCCACCATATAGATAACATTGCTAAAGAAATATATATTAAGAAAAATACAGAATAAACAAGCGAAGAAAGAGATACAAATCATATTACTTAAGAACAGTCAAACATGATCCCTTGCACTCAAAATCAATGTTACCTATCTATATAGAGGTCACCTGTCAACAGTGGCCACCTTTCCTGTGTTCCTTAATAGCAACAATAACGCCCCCATCTTTGCTCGTTTGCATTGCATCATCTGGATACGCCATCCAGCGAAGCGTGTATTAGATAGAACCCGTCTCCGTTGCGTGCGTGTATTAGTCGCTCCTCCAGGCACCGTACCCTAATCATTCAATCAATTATGCCTAATAAATGGAGATCTCAGAAAATACACACATATATATACTTTAGCTCAAGATCCACTCTCATGCAGGCGCATATCCCGCGATGATAAAATAAAATGATGATAAAAAATCTACTCAGCGACGAGATACTCTATACTCGCATGCTTCCTAAAGCGGGACAAAATTGAATTTCTTGAGAATATATGAATTACTTTTTTGACTTGATGACTACATTATAATAATTTTCTCGGGGGCGTTCTTTAGTCCCGTCGTACGTATGTGACATGCTCTAGGGCACCGGATAAGGCTCGACCGCAACGTATGATCGTGTAATAATTTAATAATGTAATTTTGAGAGTGAATAATCTTATGCTTTCAAGTCCGGACCGTAAGCCATTTTTTGTAATGACTAAATTATGACCAGTTTATCTGGAGCGGTTTTATTTTGCTCGTCGGATATTCTCGGCCACAACGTATGATCAGAACCAACGAATAAGAATAATAATGTATACATGTTATGTTATTTTGAGAATACATAATATTATGCTTTTCAACTCGGGACTGTAAGAACATGATATTTGTATTCATGATTTGTTTTAATTTGTCTATTATAAATTATGACCATTTTTCTACATGGGCCGTGTTTTTGTTTGTCCATTGTCCTGCCATGTTACGAACTTAGGCGGTTTCTCGGCAACGTATAGTGATCATAAAGTTAATTTTAGTTGTACAATACAAATGAGTAACTTCCTCATTTATTGACATAATAATGCTATTTTGTGAGTGCAGACATTTCATACTAAATCTTACGATGTGTTCAAGTCTTGATTGTAAGAATATTAAATGATTTACCTGTTTGATTTGACTAAACAATTGGCTGTGATATAACACGATTACTACTTTTACATTTTACATGTTTTATGGGGCAGCTATAGGCTTCACTTTGTAATGTTTGTATAGGTGTAATGTAAAAATAAAGCAATGTGGTCAGTGGAAAGATACAAGATTCTTCAATAAGTTAAAGTATTGTGTAGTTTGGAAACGGAATTCAACTCTCTATATAGGCTCCTCAAAATGGAAATAAATTATATATTACATAAAATTATACTCGTTACATTCTAGTCAGTAATTTATATTAATTTTTAGTATAGTTAGCTGCGTGGTTAATTATACAGTTAGTTAGTTAGTTAGATAGTTAGTTAGTTAGTTAGTTAGTTAGTTAGTTAGTTAGTTAGTTAGTTAGTTAGTTAGTTAGTTAGTTAGATAGTTAGTTAGTTAGTTAGTTAGTTAGTTAGTTAGTCAGTTAGTTAGTTAGTTATTTAGTTAGTAAGTTGTATAGTTAATTGGTTTGTGAGCTAGCTAGCTACTAATTCAATTTTAGTCGGGTGGCTCAGTCGGTGATTATACAAAGTTTCATATTGAGCCCCGACACTTTATAACAAACTATACAAACTACTGTATATACAAACAACAACGTATCATTTCAATACTGCTAATACAATTATAAAATCGTGCGATGGTATACAGTCAGGATGTGGGCTTTGTGTTGATTTAGTGTGATATTGTTGTCTCAGACAATTTATTGGATTGTGTCTAGGGTTAAAGGGGTAGTTTAGTTTTGGTAAGGCTGAACTTTAGTAGCCAAAACCTGCACAGTAACATTATAAACTAATAGTTATAACTCCACCATGCTCGAAAGGTATACAAAATTACAAACGACTAAGTAAAAAGCCTGTTTTCATTCAAAAAGAGCAATTAAAACACAAGAGGGCGCTTTTTAAAAAGGCATTAGTTTGAACCATTTTCCATACAAAGTTATGCATGTGATGTTTTATTGATATAATGATTAAATAGCGAGATCATCAACAATCATTTAAAAAACGCTTTTGAAAATTTTTGAAAAAGTGCAAGCATTTTTTTATTTTTTTATAAAAATCATCTAATTATTTGGGCCCCAAATAATTGTAAGATCAGATATATTTATTGATATTTCAGCCGTTTCTGGGTCGATTTTGACCAAATAAAGTTTATTCTGCCATTAAAATTGCATGTTCTCTCAAATTCGACACTCATTTTTCATTACCTCACAAAAAAATTGTGATGTGCAGCGCCCTCTCTACCAAAACTAAACTACCCCTTTAATACTCGCGATGCCAGTGACTCCATCGTACAGTATACACAGAGTAGTAATATGCAGTCACAATACTATTGGAATTGTAATACGTGTTAATGTTCATCGTCCATATGGTATTGAAACATTGTAATTTAATTCAATTGTAATTGTTTGAAATTAAAACGCCTCTGTCCATAAGTATACGTGCCAATAATTTTAATTTGCAATGCGTACTGTCATGTGCGAATACGAACAGACATATTTGCACATATGGACAATGCAGCTACATTTTGCTATAGTTTGTATCTCTTTGTACATCTAAGATAAAATCGTTATAAATTTTTTATATAGTATCTCTTTTCCACAGCGACCCATTAATCACGTTAATTACTGCATGGAGAAGGACACGTCAAAATGTGAATTCTGTACCAATGTTGTTTTTTCGAATAATTTCATGAGTAGAGTATCGTATTTTTGTTTACAATTAAATTGCCATCATCGCAAATTGAAATTATATTTCGCTTGGTTGCCAATCAAATCATGTTGTTCTGCCCTCAATTACATAGTTATCATAATACTTGAGCATCATTTTGTCAAGCGCACTTCCATGCATTACAACATTCAAATGCATTTAGAAACGCGCGGCTATATGAATTTGTGTGCAATATAACTCAATGTCTACTCTTGGTCAGGATTGTTAAATGCACAATAACTGTGATAGCTTATTTGACTTTTATATTGATTTAAGGCAGATTAGATTTTGAAATTTGACCTCATTTTGTAATTGTATATTGTGAGTCAGTGTCAAGACCCTCCAGATAACAGATAGGACTTTGAACACAATGATGCCTGTACATAATAATAATAATATAAACTATACGCATACAATGCAATGCAATATATTATAATATTTAAAACAGGGGAATCTGAAAATCTCCCAGTCCGCCATTTTGTTCCTGTACTTAATAAAGGCAAGTGACTCTCAATATGGGTCATATAATTATTTGTTTGCGCGTCAAACAACTGAAGTTCTGCGGCGCTTTATTATGACCTTCATCATGTTCATTGTTATTATCTATATTGTATTCATATTTATAATATTAGCCAGGCTAAAACTTGGAATAAGGAGACATATTTTTCTTTTTCTCCACATTTTCAACCAATTAATATGTTCCTCACGAGAATAGCGCTATATATATAACCGTTATTATTATTATTATATGGGGGACAATTTGATATACATGTAATAAGTATAGATGGGACTACAAGAGAAATTTAAAATGGACATAGATTTCGGAAATGTAAATATATTATTCTGCAGTGTGTTCGAAAGTCTATATAAAGTGTTTGGATCCCCACTGCGTATATTAACGTCTTAACACTCTTACTTCCAAGTTTTTAAAACACTGTATCGTCACTACATGTTTTATTAGTATTATACCTACGTTAATAGTTAAGGGTTAATGACCTAATGAAACCACCCCTTAAAGGGATCTAGTAACTTTGTTGAAATGTGCAAAAAGTGATGAATGGTTGATGCAATGTATATTATTGTTATCTCATACGTCCACAGGGTATTGTGTGAAAATTTCAAGTCAAACGGACATTGCATGGCCAAGTAATGAGCGAAAATGCAAAGTGATATTCACTAACTCACTGCACTCACTTTGTACACGGTTTCAAAACTCCCCCGGAGTTTTTCTTATCTGAATACTTCGATCGTTCATATCTTTGTAACGAAAGGGAAATTTGAAAAAACCGAAACCGGTCCCATGATTTTATTGTTAATACGAATACAACAAGGTATGAGGGAACCGCTAGAATAAAAATTTTATTTTGAGGATTTGGACAATGTTACTTAGTCCCTTTAACCGTAGAGAGCGCATCAGTTTCGATCCCATCTAAATAAAAACGGACGTGTGAATGAAATCTCGTTTGTGGTAGATAACACCCTCTGACGTAGTACACGTTCTCAAAATCAGTATTAAGTAATGGGGGAAAGGGTGTTAACAGACTTATATATATTTCTTAAATGAGAGTGTAATGTCTGATATGGTCGGCTGCATTACAAGATTAACCCTGTGAGTGGTAGGATAATATTAAGTCTTTCAGTTCGAAGCATATAAGCAAACCATTTATCATGAGATTCTACAAACGCATACCTATTATATGTTGTATACGATAATGTAAATAGGTAGGCAAGGTATATGGTAGGATTAAGTAAAGATAATTATAGTTTAGTGGTATTATACGTTTGTTAATTTTCATGTTTACCTGTCCAAGATATTGATATAACTTGCATTCTCCATACAGCTATCCGGGAAACAGTACTGAACGGGCGGGTTCATTTAACAAGATGTTTATTATTCTTAGGTTTAAGTAGATTTTAATTCGTTCATTTTCAGTGAAGGTTGTATTATTTTGGACTAAAGCACTCTGACGTCATCGCCTGTTCTAAAGCCTGCAGATCTTAAAGGGATCTAGTAACTTTGTTGAGATGTGCAAAAACTGATGAATGGTTGATGCAATGTATACTGTTGTTATCTCATATGTCCTCAGGGTATTGTGTGAAAATTTCAGGTCAAATGGACAATGTATGGCCAAGTAATGAGCGAAAATGCAAAGTGATATTGGGTGATATTCACCAACTCACTGCATTCACTTTGTACAGGGATGAAAATCTCGCCCGGAGATTTTCTTATCTAAATACTTCAATCATACATATCTTTGTAATGAAAGGGAAATTTGAAAAACCGAAAGCTGTCCCATGATTTTATTGTTAATACGAATACAACAAGGTATAAAGGAACCGCTAGAATTACAATTTTATTTTGAGGATTTGGACAATGTTACTAAGTCCCTTTAAGTGCGCGAAAACCTGAATCATTCGTTTCCAAGAGTGATTTTCTGTGAATTGTATGATCATAAAGTATACATTCCCCAGAGATATTCCCGTGAATTACATAATAACCAATGAACGTGTCTGAGCTGATTTTAAGTAAACTTTTTTATAATTATGAGAGTGTGTGAGTATATCAATCAGTATTTAAGTGTGTGATTACAATGCATGTGAACACTTATTGCTTTGAATTATCCATTCTCAGATAAGTTTTGTATTTAGGCTGAAGCCGGATTATGACATCGCCTGTTCAAAAGCCATCAGATCTTGAGTGTGCAAAAACCCCTAAACGTCATTTTTAAAGAGTGTAGTGTTTTTTTCTGAGAATTCTATATAAAGTAAATCCTCAAAATTCATGCCCGTGGATGGATTGCATAATAACGAATGATCGCGTCTGAGCTGAATTTAAAGGGGACCACCAGGCAAAGAACAACACATTATTATATGTTTTGGTACTGTTTTGTGATATCAAATAGATACCCAACATTTTGCAAAGGGTTGTGTAATTCATAAACAAAGCAATTAATTTCCACCACTTACGGAACCACTGCTATTTCCTGGTTCCATACGGGCCAACCATTTGCGAGTGCGCCAATGCTATTCACGCGCACGTTTGTAAACAATAGATTCCCGGGCGATTCGTTCGCTCTGCACATATTGCAATTCACCGCACACATACCAGTCTGCGTAATTCAGACCGCATGAACGCATGCTTTAGAATGGTGATGCGTTTCCAATTATATTTTTTTTTTTCTGGAAACATATTTTTGTGAACTTGTTGATGGAATGGAATACTAAAGATGTTACCTTTCTTTAATAAGAATATTATTTTTGGGTGGTGGAACCCTTTAAGAGGAGGATTATCAATAAATCGCAAGCGGACTGTATGTTGTTTACCCACTGATATTAAATTACCTTTACACGTTTAGCTATAAAATGGTCTAATATTGCTCTGAAGGTTTAGACTGTCAACTTTTTCAAGTAAAGTTTTAAACAATGGAAGAACATCAAGGTTTAGCACGTAACGTTAAATTCTTTACGTTTTTGTATATGATGATATGCTGTTATGCTGAGAAGTAAGGTAATTTATTTGCAATGGTGGCAGCCATTTTAAGGTGGAACTTTGCACCTGCAGGTAGGGTGTAAATTTGCACTTTTGATTAAAGGTGCAACATTAAACTCACAGTAGTCAGAGTGGCATGTTAGGGTGCTACGGTGCACCAAAAAGATGCAACGATGCACCTTTAACCCAAAGGTGCATTTTTGTTTTGCTAAATAAATATAAAGGTGCAAATGTGCACTTATAAAGGTGCTGCCAGTGTGGCAAAAAATAAGGTAATATTACTATTATTAAACATTGCTATCTTAATATTCTTCTTCTCGTCCTTCTTATTCTCCTTCTTCTCCTTCTATCCCTCCTTCTTATCACTCCTCTCCGTCTCTCACTCCCTCTCCCTCCCTCTCCCTTCCGCTTCATCTCCCCTCTGATCGAATTACGCGGGGTTGATGAGGACCCCTCGCGTACGCCAGGCACCCTATATTTAGCCCCTCTAATCTCCCCCCATCATCTCAGGAGCTTCTGTAATAAGCTCACGTGTAACGCGATACGATTATTGGAGATGGTAGGGTTCATCGTTTGCTAGTCGAGCGTAACAGGGGTAGGGCATGGTTAACGTTGGCGTTACTAAGGAGGGGGGGGCGGGGGGACGGACTCCCCCTCCTCCAAAGGGAATTCCACCCCCCACTTCCCTCATTACCTCCATCTCTGTAAGAATAAGCATATATTGGAAAGCTGGAAAAATTAACTGAAGAATACGTAAATTTAATTGTTTTGTTTGCACATGCTGCCTCAACATATGGGATTCCCCCTCCCCTTTGCCTTCCTCTTACCCCCCCCCCCCCCCACCCCCTCCCCATCTTCGCCCTTTATTGCTACACTAGTACCACTGCTAATATGAGATGGGGTGTGTTTTTATAACCTGTTTTCTCCTATTTAATATTCATTGGGACGGTCGATGTTTCTTCGCGGAAGGTCTGCATGGTAGAGACAGTAAATTAATGTTGTCACTGTATATATTTTGTGATGTTCATCGCCTCTTTATTGGCGTCACATGGTGGGAATGGGGTGTTTAGTTGTTTAGCCCTCCGTTTTACTATATAAACCATGTTGGTGTACATTCTAAAATGTATTGAGATAGATTTGGTCTAGTTTCTCTACGGAAGGACAGAGTTGTCACTTTATAGTTTGAGGTGTTGATATATCCAGGGAATAGTCTTCCAATTCCCTGATATAATTATAATAATAAAGAAGTCTTCTAATGCGCCAATTCCACCTTTTTCAAGGTGATCATGCAGGGCGCAGTTAACTCATATTTACACACAAAAAGAGAAGGGAAAACAAAAAACATGAACATTTGAACATAAGTATGAACATATCGTTCCTGGGATGTAACATGGTCATGATGGTGGGCCAGGTGGGGGTATGGTGTTTAGTAAACTAGACCTTCCATTTTACAATTATAGACCATGTTGGTGTTCACATAATCTAATATTATTTGAGTTTTTCAGAATAAAACGAGAACAGCGTCGGTAAAATAATTTTGTTACTGAATATTTTTTTAATAACAAAAAAAACATTTTGAAGGTTGTTCTTCACGAGCTGCAGTATAATGGGGATGGGGTATATCTTTTTGAACTCGACCCGCCCTTTCACATGTTATACTAGTGCACACCATACAGATATAAGAGTATAAAAGTCATATTCGCGAAAGGTTGAATGAATTGTAGTTACAAAAATTGTGATTAGTTTTAATTTGTTGAAGGTTTCGGCGTTCTTGCTAAATCATGGATCTTCAGCAGGAGTGACATGTTACCTGTGAATATGTTACTCCCTCCTATTTCCCGCTACTATTCATTCCTGGGATCCCCTGCTGTTTCTGACATTGACATTGACATTGACATTGACATTGACGCTCGAGACCTTGTCAAAGAGCTGAGGTGGGGATTGAGTTGTATTTTGACAACCCTACTTCACCTATGCTTTTCGTAGCTAAAAGATTGAGATGGGAATTCACCCCCCCCCCCCCCCCCCCCTCACAGCTCCAAATAACGCCATAGTTGTTTGCAGCACATGTTGGCCCAACATAGTATGAGCCCTTGCCCTTAACATCACGACTGTGATATAAGACACAAAATGTAATGTAACCCACATTTTTAATCGAATTACCATTATACACATGATACAGACCTACATGCATTATCATGACTACCGTATAGCCGTGTCAAATAATGGTTAGTATTCTACTGTATTCTCATTAACATGATAAATGATACGATGATCCGCACTTCAACTGCATGGTCTTGTCATGTCTTGCCATGTTACCCCATCCTTACCCTTAGCGGTTGCACTCTCTTTCCGCGGTTCTTCTTCTTCTTGTTGATATTGTCTCCTCTCTGTTTTTTGTTTATTGGGTTCCCAGGGTGAAAACTAGGACAGTTGTCTACATGAATTTCGTTTGTTCACGAAACGAGACACGCGTAACCCTTTTCCCAGCATACCACTTCCAGCACGTTTTCCAATAAAGCAAGGGCGTAAAAACAATGAAACCAAATCGGGACAACGTTTGCTTATCATAAGCGACCTCCATATGGTTTAAAGGGATCCAGTAAGATTGCCCTAATCCACAAAACTTAATTAGAAATATACTGGTTCTCTCATACCGTGTTGTATCCGTATTACCAATAGAAGTATAGACAAGTTTTTTTTCTCGAATTTCCCTTTCATTAAACAGATAGTTATACGATTGAAGTGTTACAATTTTCAACTATCCACTGGATAGTCATAACCGTGTACAAAATCAGTGCAATGATTTAGTGAATATCACCTTGCATTTTCGTTTATCACTCAGCCATATAATATCCATTTAACTTGGAATTTTCACACATCACTAAGTGAACATATCTGGTCACAGAAATACCAGCCATCCATCACTTTTTGCACATGCCAACAAAGTTACTAGATCCCTTTAAGGCATATGTAGATGATGGAATCATCACGACAAAACCCTTTTCGTCCCTCTGCAAACCAAGCGGAACGAGATAGCGACGAGGTAGCGTGTTAGTCTTATAACCCAAAGGTCCCCGGTTCGATTCCGACTTTGCCGTTTTATAGTACAATCATTTTTGTATTTGCTATTTCAACAACAGGGTTGTTTAAAATTCATTCTAAACAACGGTTGTAGAAACAATTTAAACAACAGTTGTGTACATTTTAAACGACTGGGGTTGTTGAATGTTTTCAACAAGAGTTGGATGGTTCATTATGTTAAACAGCGGTTGTAGAAAATTTTCAACAAGTTGTTGAATTTGTTTACACAGCGTTTTAACAGTGCAGTAAGCAGAATTTCAGCGTGTTATTAATAAAGCAAGGGGTGAACAAACATTATGTGCTATTCATTATTTAGCAATCTCCACAACCTTGTTGAGACATGTTAGAGGCAGATCCAGATAATTTTACCAAAAATATGTAGCTGTTCTTCCATGGGGTCGCGTATTCAAGAGAACAAATCGTTATATGCTTTTAAAAAATAACTTATTTAACAAATCAAACCTATCAACCTATATAACCAAAGACAAAGAAACAAACAAACCAAGCAAAACAGCTCATCCGGTGATTGAAGTGATTGAACCCTGGTATAAATGAATCTATTAAATTAAGGTATATTATATTGTC
Source organism: Echinarachnius parma (assembly GCA_037951105.1). Lineage (NCBI taxonomy): Eukaryota > Metazoa > Echinodermata > Echinoidea > Clypeasteroida > Echinarachniidae > Echinarachnius > Echinarachnius parma. The sequence goes on from JBAMJV010010006.1 coordinate 31,019, forward strand.
ATGAATTTCTAAATGACAAAATACAGTAAGTGGATAAAGACATAAGGGAAACCAAACGAAATGGTGTACCAGAAGCACTTTCAGAAACCTAAATCAATGATATTGATTATCATATTATTTTTGGACCACCATGAAAAACACGGAGGCGTTGACATGGTTGAGATGCCCCACTCCGCTAAAGCTCGGTCTAAGTTATGGTGTTCTTGTATTATAAGATGGTGCGATCGTATTACCTTGTATTCATGAATACCCATGCTGTGTGTAATCTCGTCGGTTGAGAAAGAGAAGGGCTCTAAGTCACCCTTTTTCACTTCGGAGATAATCGTGCTTGAAGGAACCCAAATACAGCTCTTTTTTTTATGTTGATGCATATTACAGAAATACGAGGGAAAAAAATATCTGAAAATCTGGCATCCATAAGAGATTGACCAGATGGTTTATATAGAACTCAATTTAGCCGAAAATCGACTTAGCGCCCTTTTCACTTTCTCCTGACGATCCATGCATCGCCTGCGAGCACTAGACCCACGCGGTGCATCCTTCCGTGCAGTCTGATCAACCGTCATGGCCCATGCCCAGAAAAACGAATATAACATCTTTACCCCCAAAGACTAAAAACACCAAGGATATTGTTTATTATAATAGATATTCGAGACAGAGAGAAGGGGGGGGGGGGGGGGGGGGGTAAGTAATGAGATGAAGAGAAGACCAGAAAACGAGCGGTAGAGAAAATGCAGAGCGAGACGAGAAAGAAACGGAGAAACAAGGTGAGAGAGAGAGAGACAGTAAAACAATTCTAAGAGAGGGTGACAGAAACAATAACAGTAAGGTGACAGCAAGTGAAAGAAATCGTTGTGGAGGGTGAGATTTAAGGAGACAACAAACAAAAACAACCCATATCAAAAAGTAAAGAGTAACAGGCAAGAGAAATAGATAAACGGAGAGATAGAAAGGAGCTTTAAAAAAAACAAAGGGGGGGCAAGAGAGAGAGAGAGAAAGAGAGGGTGAATATGTAGTAAAGCAAGGGTAAAATAATGCAGTAATGACACGTAAACAAAACAGTGAAATAGAGAAATTATGAAAAAATGAAGAGTGAGAGAGCGAGAAGAGGGGGAGGAGAGAACATGGGACAAAACGACACTGGATAAGATAACGAATGTGCACTCATATTGGGTGTTAAACATTATTCGCTCCCAAGTGATAGATTTCACATAGCGTTAATACATATAGTGCACAAGCATCCCGTAAGCTTATAGGTGTTCAACACGATTATGAAGAGTTTAGTTATAAAATGCGCTAAATACACTTATAGTTAATTGAGTTAAGGGTAATATATCAATACATTAATAAACGTAGCCGTAGAAATCCAAATTTTATGACATTATTTACTAATCAAAATCAAAATATTGAACGTTCTTTTTTCACTTTCCCATAGGCATGAATATAAAGTTAAGCAGAGAAGCCCGTTTTTCTCCATGTTCTCGAAAGTTGAAAAGTGGATTTAGCTCTTTTTGGAATTAAGCTATTCGTATTAATACTATCACGTAATCTAATGAAGATGTGGACACACAGGAGACAACGGTAAAGTATCAGGACCTTGATAACGAATGCACGTTCAGGTCCGTATGGGACTCTTGTTGATCCTTATATACGGAGTAGTGGGTGTGTATAATGGAGGACAAAGAGGTTACGCCCCGCTCTGCTCTACTAGCCCCCCCCCCCCCCCCCCTATTGGAATTGTTAATGCCCCCTTCTATAAGAATGTTTGCACTAACTGGAGTCAATTATAGCAAAGTATTTAAAAAAAAGAACCTTGATTACGAATGCACGTTCAGGTCCGTTTGGGCTCTTGTTAATATGCTTACAGAGTATAATGGGTGTATAGATAATGAAGAACACCCCTCCAAACCCCCTCTGACCTGACCCCCCCCCCCCCCCTCTCCCCCCATATGATAATCGTTGCCCTCTTAAAGCCTCTATTTAGTAACAAAAATAAAGTATTGGAACCTTGATAACGCATGCACGTTCAGGTTCGTTTGGGGGACTCCTGTTGATCTGCTTACGGATTAGTACGTGTAAATAATGGAGGACAAGCAGACAAGCAGCCCCCCCCCCCCCCTGCTTCTCCCCTCTCTCCGACTGAATGTCCCCTTCATGATAATTATCGCCCTCTTAAAGACTGGAGACAGCAGTAAAGTATTAGGACCTTGATTACGCATGCATGTTCAGGTTCGTTTGGGACTCCTGTTGATGTGCTTACGGCGTGTATAGTGGGCGTAGATAATCGAAGACACGGTGGCAACCTTCCAATTGGGAACCAACTTTTGTTCAATAATTTAAGAAAATATTTAAAAATCCTACACATTTTTAAAAATATAACAAGATGGTCTTAAAATAGTTTTTTAATTATCTCTCTATTGAATAATTATTTCAACCAAACTTCACATTCACATGTGTTGATAAGAAAATGGTTGAAACTTGATGTGTCTGTAGGGCGCCCTCTTGTGTTTACGGCTGCTTTTAAAAATTAAACCGTCCTGTAACTTAACCGTTTATATGTTTTACAAACATTCAAGCATCATTGAATTATATCTGTTAGTTTTAATGATAACTTACAAGTTTTATTTTAAAATATTATGTTTGACAAAAGCTGTATGTACTATCCCTTTAAATTGATTTGATTGATTGATTGATTGATTGAAAAGCTGGTAGGTGGATGGATCTGTTGGTTGGTTGGTTGGTTGGTTAGTACTGTGAGTTCATGCGAAAAACAACAACAACAAACGGTTATTGTTAAATTTAACAAGAACTTTAAAAGCTGAAGGTGTTGTAGGTTCTCCTTGTACTAAAATAGACAACCGCAAAATGTTCACTGTCAGTGTAAAACAAGAAGGGTTTCATAGTTTTTTTTGCGTCGACTGCCGCGGATAAATGTCCGGAACCCAGTCGTAATCACATCCGGAAGACTGGCTATAAATAAACAAAGTAAAGATAAGGAAACATTCAGCTACAAGGGCATATGTAGCTAAAGGGTAATATTAAGATTGCCCTCCCATGTGGGGTCTGGCCCCAACATGCCTTATTTTTATGAAAATAAAAGAAATACATAATTTGTTTTGGCTCATGTTGTAACCAATTTGTTTGTATGTTGTAACCCCCCCCCCCCCCCCCCCCCCATCTCCCGCCCCTCCTCCTCGCCTCCGCTCCCTTTTCTGAGGATTCAAATTGAAGGAATACATTACACATATTGACTTCTAAATTATTTTGCGATCACGCCACTTCTCCTGTATGTAATTTACACAATACATAACTCATACATAAATGTATATTTTATTCAAATAGCCATTCGGCTGGCTTTTAAAGGCTTAAAGATGAAATTCTCATTTATTATATATGTTGCATTTGAAAAAGTATTGTGTCATGGCCGATGTTCTGTGCATAAATCACCGTATGGGATAGGCCTATATATTATTCAGACGTATATTGCACACATTCATTGTATGCAGTCCACTTTAT
>JBAMJV010010007.1:0-74430 GCA_037951105.1 Echinarachnius parma
AAAAAATTGCCGCCATATGCAACATCATTCACGGGCAGATCGCATGGCTTTTAGTACAATGGAAAATACACTTATTTCTCATTTTCCTAGGGACTAAAAAATGACTTTGTCTCAGCTTGTTTTCATGAATCCATAGAAAATATCGATGGGCCAACCTCATGGCATTTGTAGCAAAAAGTCGACATACATTAGTAATGCAATGGGGGATTTAATTTTTATTTTTTGCGTTGATAGAATTTGCTCTAAAGCATCTAAAATGTAAAAAAAAACTGTGTTTCAATATTTTATAAGAGTGAACGCTCTTTTCGATCTGATGCCCCGCGCGTTACAGCTACAAAATAGCTTGGACTTGCCCGAATACTAATGGATCATTTTGTAGGAAGTAGGAAACTAATTAAACATGATTTTTCTTATCTGAAGAAATGACATTGCAAGATGTTGGGTAGTATACCGAAGTTATCAAAGTCATTTATCCCTATCAACAGTACGTTTTTTTGTTTTTTTTTTTTGGGGGGGGGGGGGTGGGGGCAACCCAATATGGTTGCATAGGTGTCATGACAGTACCAAACCCATACAATTCATAGATAAGGATTAAAATTTATAATCCCCTGAAGTCCCTGATTCAGAAAATGTCCTAGTTTCTTACGGTTTCCTCAAATATGATAGAGGATATAACGGCCCAAAATGCTCCCATCAAAACAACCCTGAACAAGGAAGTCGTTCTATGGATTAATTTGGATGAATGCAGGGCGTCGGACGTTTTGGTCTCGGAACCTGATCGGGGGGGGGGGGGGGCAAATCAATTATTTTTGACGTGGGGGGGGGGGTGTGCCGCACGGAAATTCTGAAACGGGGGTCCTGAAGAGCTAACTACAAGCAAAAATATATAGGGTCCCTTGAATGGGGAGTTAAGGGGTAGACTAAAACTACAAAATACATAGACTCTGATGATTCCAAAATACCTACGTACGGAAAACCCTCAAAAGGCTCAAATTTGTGGTTAATGAGCCAAACTAGAAGAAGAATATTGGATTTGGCGCTCCTCAAAATACAAAGCAAGTCCATTCCGGGGGGTCTATGGAGCCAAGCTAGGAAGAAGAATAAAGTATTGTTGCTACTCAACTACCAGGTTAAGCAAAGTCATTCCGAGGGTCTATGGATGTGGAAAGTTTGAAAATCGGGTATCTTTAGAGCTGTGATCGAGTGTGAAAAAGGGGTCTTTAAGCGGCACATACCCGTCTTACATTATACATTGAGTGCCCTCCCCGGGACCTGATCCACGGGGGGGGGGGGGGGGGGGGGGAAGGGGCATGGGTCTTGACCCCATGAAACAAAATTTGTAATTTTGCCGAAAGGTTGCGCGGTTCCGACGAGCCTGTACTTGAGGTTTTAATCACATCTCACTCCTCCCGGTATCAAAACCATTATCGTTACAAATAACCCTTGCATGAAACCCGGAATAGATGAAAAGTGAAAACTTTCAGCTTACGGTACGGTCTTCGGTTCTGATTCTCAGTAGTTGATGATCGGCATGGCTGTGCAATTGTTCTCTATCTCCTGACTCAATCTCCTCCTCAAGTGATTTGATAGCGTTGTTGACCCTTGAAAAGAAAAGAATAAATATGTAGACATAAAATACATACTGTGCACATTTTTTGAGCTGAATCTCTTTTTTTGCCGAAGACTGTCTCTTTCGAGGGTGGCAAATTTACGTACACAGCATAGTAATGTACAATCTTGGAATAGGGACAGCGTCTAGCACCTGTAGCATCAGCCATCTATACTTTCATGCGGTTTTTCACCATAATGTTATAAAATCGCAGTCTCATGAAACATGAACTCTCTTGATATTTCATGATTACGTATAATCGACGATTGAAAAATTGTCCTGAAATGAACTTGTCCGCTACTAAATTTTAAAAACTTTTTAAAAGTTGAATCAGGAATCTTGAACACTAAATTTATAAGGCCTTTCTGTGATTTTTTTTTTCGTGCAATATCACTAAATATCACGGCTGAAAAATTGAGATTTGAAATGTTGAGATTTGTTCAAACTTTTTTATGTAATTTCTGTTTTTCCATCTGACCTTTTCAGCATATATGACATTTCAACTCACTATGCGGCCTCTACATGTATGATGTGTAGAAAATTGCCAATAGTTGCAAAATCTCGGCTTGGTACGAACAATCACGCTCACGTCACGTTCACGTCACGTTCAGGTTCTGTACCTTTTGTGAAACAGGTCACCCAAATCTACGAAGTGTAGGGTAACGTGACCTGCTATATGCAATCAACGAAAGCTCACGTAAATTGCCGCTGGCGTTGGTAAAAAAATAACGTAAATTGTCATTGAGAAGAGACTAATGGCAAAATAGCTGGTTCAGGCCGAAGATGAATGAAACAAAATGTACCATTCATGAGGCGTATCATGGGGCGGGCCACCCTCCCCTGTACCCCAAAAATACTGTTTGGCTGTTTTTTTTTGGCTGTTTTTAAATTATCTACAGCTAACCCCCCCCCCCCCCCCCGGCTCAAAGAAATTTGGCTGACGAAATAACCCCCTCTCCTTCCCTTTGAAAAAAAAAAAACATGTTGTGCAGGCCACTGCTACCATTACTCAGTGTACTAAATGATGCAGCTAATGCTAGTGAAACTAGTGCAAATATAAAATGTACAATAAAATATAAAATTATATAATAAAGTATCGTGTATGGTGTAAGGAAAAGCGCATACACTTATCAAAGGATGATAATTGACACAGCTAGACAAATGCATGCACTCCCAGACACAATGGTAGTCGCTGCTCACACGACTCTAGCCATCAGCTCAAATTATACGTACACAAAAAACAAACATGTAATAAAAACAACAAACAAATGAAAGTCCCTGTTTATAAAAATAGCGAAATAATTTTAACGAATAGGTTTTGAGCAAAATAACTTGTTTCTACACGTATTGATTTACTTGTGTGTGATAATAAAATTCAGTGGTGTAGCGTGGGTTGGACTGATTGGGGGGGCAACAAAATCACTTGCGTGGTTGGACTGATTGGGGGGCAACAAAATCACTTTTCAAGGGTTTTTTTTTGTCAAAAAATGTGATGTTGGTCCAGGACCAGTCCCAAAATTTTGAACCTAGACCAGGACCAAGTAGTTGAAAAAATCCTGGCAGCGGCGGGGGGGGGGGGGGGGGGGGGGGGGGTAGGCTTAGTCGTAATATTTGTTCGAATCCTAGACCAGGACCTAGCGGTTCATAAAAATCCTGTCAGCGAGGGGGGGGGGGGGGGGGGGGGGGGGAGGGTAGTCGTAAATTTTTGTCAGTACATTTTTTAGGCCTAGACCAGGAACAGTCCCAATTTTTGTAGCCAGGACCAGGACCAGGACCGTGGAAGCTATCTAGTCCAGGACCAAGCAAAAAGTCTAGGCCAGGTCCAGTCGGCCTCGGCTGCGATAATTTTCTTTCGACACCCCCTACTCACACTCCCCGGCTGACTTCAATTTGTCTGACGAAATACCCCCCCCCCCCCCCCACCACCCACCCCTTGCCTAGACCAGGACCAGTCCCAATTTTTGTAGCCAGGACCAGGACCGTGGAAGATATCTAGTCCAGGACCAAGCAAAAAGTCTAGGCCAGGTCCAGTCGGCCTCGGCTGCGATAATTTTCTTTCGACACCCCCTACTCACACTCCCCGGCTGACTTCAATTTGTCTGACGAAATACCCCCCCCCCCCCCCCACCACCCACCCCTTGAAAAAAATCATAGGTACGCCACTGCACAAGTAGCTAGTTCGGATGCCAAATACTTTAATTGATTTATTTAGTATTGATTGGTTGGTGTGATTAATTGTTTCATTGATTGATTGATTGATAATGATTGACTGATTAATTGATTGATTGATTGTTAGATTAATGATTGATTTATAGATTGACTCGATTCAATCACCATAATTTAACACTATTAATCAACCATTAATGTTTTATTACTTTTAAACATCACCCCCTCACTCACTCACTCACTTTCACATGCATGCACATGCAACGCCGCTAACGCCCACGTGCAGACGTCGAGCACGGGAACTTCAGGCGTATGCGAACTGAACGGTCTGCTGCGTGTAGCATGCAGTTCAGCTGGAAATCAACATTTGCCAAAATCCACGCACTACAGTCTTTAGAAATACTCTAATAACAAGACAAATAATGCAAGTGGTATGGTTGTACATTACCTAAATGACAGAACTGCATATTATCGTCTCAGATTACTCTGAATTATGCACGTACATATTATAAACATAATGATTGAAATGATTTGATAAGGGGGTATCGGCATTTTCGTCAACATTTTTTAATGTCTTTGTGCGTGTATGTCTAGTCTTAGTAACAAGCGCTTGTAATTTTAAAAATCTTGATTAAACACTCACGTCACGTTTTGGTAGACGTGACGATTCGAGTTTTACCGGCATGGAAAACGACAAATTGTTTCACAAAAGGTACAGAACCGTTCACGTGACGTGAACGTGACTGTTCGTACCAAGCCCAAAATCTCACAATTTAAAGTGGTGATATTTTGATATTGCACAAAAAACGACATCAGATTTTCATTTTTTTAATTATGAAAACAAACAAAACGGGGCCTTTGATTCAATACCACATGCGACTGGGCCTCTAGACCTTCCAGGCCTATGACAACCCTCGAAATTAGCATAGGCCCGATGGCCCGGGGCCACTAAAAATGGCCGCCGGGCCAGTAAAAAAAAAAAAAAAGATACCCAGTAGTCATGTTTAGTTCTGTCTATGGCATGACAAGAGCTTGCTTTTAAATGTAGCATTCAGCAAGTTATACTCTTTTTCTCACACACAAAATATTGGTTACAAAGTTTCAAGTAAATTGAGCAAGTAATACTGCTGCAATGAATATTCGTACATTCTTGAGCAGCCATACTCATTTTCTAACCAGATGTTGTAAACAAAAATTTCATATTTTAAATCATTATTAGTAATTTCAGTTATTTGCATATTTTGCATATCTAATGAGCATCATAAACATTATATGCTGCTCATGAATATTCATATATTACTACTCAATGTACCCCAATAAATGTGCAATTTTTGTACTAACCACTATTTTTTTATGTGAGAAAATGTATGTTGATGAATGCTAGACCAGTGGTATTTATTCCAAAGGGGAAGTGTAATTGTCACTTGTGTGTATTCAATCGCTGTAATTTTTTTATGACAATGAATACAAAGAAATGACACACACACATTCATCCTAATTCATGTTTATTTAATTCATCTTACAATGAAACAAAGGGGAATGAACAAAAGTATTGCCTGGTACCCTGAAACTATCAATATGGTTATTGTATTAAATTTACTTTTGTTTTTCCTTATTTTTTTCGGGCCAGTAAATTTTGGTTTCGGGCCACCAAATTTGGAAAAATACTAATTTTACTGGCCCGATCAGGACACCAACAAAAAAAGTTAATTTCGAGGGTTGCCTATGATATCGGGCTTAGGGGCTTAGTCATTCCAACTCCCTGTTGGCAGCTCAGGTACGAGTAGGCTTAGGACTTTGTCAAGGTTATTTCTTCTAGGCCTAACCAGGGAGTTTATTTTTCAACTCCCTGGCCTAACATAATTCAGATGGGCCTATTGACAGATTGAGCGCTTTCATAATGGTATATGTAAATTCATACCATTGGATGATAAATATTGTTTATATAGTCAAGAAGATCTGGTGGTTGCGAATGAGACAGTGCCCTGCGATGTGCAAAGGGGGTAACCTCACTAGTCATAAGGACCGCTAGTCATAATAAGGACCACCAGTAGTCATAAGGACCGCTATTCATAACGTGTAACTTTCTATGCCGTACGTAAAGGACCGCTATTCATAAAACGAAAAGGGGGTCACTATTCATAAAGGCATGAGGTATAGGAAGTTACACGTTATGAATAGCGGTCCTTATGACTAGCGGCCCTTATGACTAGCGAGCGGACCCCCTGCAAAGTTATGGCCAAATATTTAATATTTTAGACTAGTAGTGTAGTGTTACTAGTGTAGTGTAGTGTAGTGTAGAGTAGTGTAGATCATAGATGTTAGATCGACAAATCAGTATCACTATCACTTTCATGCCTCTTTGACATAATAATTGGTAATTAGTAAAAGTATTTGGTAAAAAGGCCACCAGTGAAAAATACCAATTATTATGTCAAAGGACAAAGAGGCATGAAAGTGATAGATTTGTCGATCTATGTAGATGTAGGATACCGAAGAAGATATAGGCCTACCAGCTAGTATCCCGGGGGGGTCACTCTCAGTCTCAACATGACTGGCTATGCACCCGCGTCCAAAAAAAACGTCGAAAGGGTATCATTTTCAGGTACACGACGGCGTCGACGTTTTCCTTAAAAAGGGGTGTTTTTAAAGCACTGATCGCACAAAAACCTAAAATAGGGTAACTTAACAGGTTCACCGTGTTGTGACGTTTTTCTCAAAAAGGGGTACACTTTTAGGTGCACGTTTTTGACGTTTTCTTTAAAAAGGGTGTGAATTACCCAAGCGGATTAGGGTCCATTCAGAAATAGTGCGATACGCCATTTTTTGCGATTAGGGTCCGTTTCAGAAATAGTGCGATATGCCATTTTTTTGCGATTAGGTTCCATTCAGAAATAGTGTGATATGCCATTTTGGCAAAACTATACTTTAGTACTAGTCTAGGCGATTGGTGCGAAAATTGCTCGGAAAATGATACAAGTATGAAATTTTCTACACATGTAGGTCTCATCATTCTAAGCATTTTCAGAGGTGGAGTCAATGCAAACTGTACGTAGTATAGCAACGGTTGCTAAGCAACGTATTTTCCATAGCAACCAACATGTAAGATGCCTATAGACCAATTTTTCCGAACAATTTAATGTATTTTAATATCTGCAGCTTTGCTCTTCATCATAACACCACCCTGGAGCAATTTCAATATACACATCATAGCAACAGTTGCTAGGCAACACATTTTCCTTAGCAACCAAGCAAATTTGATGTCTGCAGACCAATTTTACTAAACATTATAATGTATTTCAATATATATTGACTTTACTATGCATAATATATTCACTCTGAAGCAAAAGGCCATCCCACAGTGCACATGGCCTTATAATGGTTGCTAGGCAACGCATTTACCTGATTGTATCAACATTTGGGCTTTTCTAACCTGTCAACTATTGTTGGCCAATTTTTGACTTACTGAATGTAGTACCCTTGTTCCCCTACGAGAAATCCTGCTCTATTCTGATCTATCCTGGGCTAGATGTTCTGCCTCATGAATGGATAGACCCATATCGCACCTAACTTGGTCCTTCCATCTCGTAGGAGGGCGTCCCTGTGGTCTGCGTGCGTCAAAGTCATATTTTATTGCGATACCTATCTGGAGACGAGGCTAAACAGCCTGAAAGTCATTTATATGTGTACAATGATGCGTACATCACAGACGCGTCCGTAATTGCGCTAATTTTATCTCTTGAGTACTCAGTTCGCCACCGTGACGAAACACGTGTTATCCTATGAAAGACCAACTTTTTCACAAGATAGGATTTTATAGCGCGTGTATGATTCATTGCCGATGCGTAAGGCGTACGCGCTTTGAATGTCGTAATCGATATATGAAGGGCCTATAAATTACTCAAAATATACATTTACTAAATAGTTTCCATTCAAGACTTGGTACAGTTTTACTTCTAACTTATTCAAAACAGCGTACTTGTAGTCTTCACTCCAACATTTTAACAGTCATGTTTTAATTAAATTCTTGAATCTTGTCTGCTCCTTACAATTCAATTTTGCGTATAGTTAGTCTTTACTCAAGGCTTTTTATATTCGATGTGATATAATATTCTGGCTTAATTCATTCAATACTGCGTACTTACGTCATGTTTTATTAAATTCTAGTCTGCTCCTACTAATTTAATTTTTCGTATAGTTAGTCTTCACTCAAGGCTTTTTATATTTAATGTGATATGTTGATGAATGTACTTGCAAACTGATATAATAAGCCAGTTCGTAGTTACAATCTGCGCATGCGCGTATTTACTTCCGGGTATTTTGATATTCCATCGATCGTGAGAATCAAAGGAGCCACACGTGCAATTGAATGCGAATTATTTGTTTACGTTTTTAAAATCTGGATCAGGATAAAAATAAGCCCATCGTTTTTGTATTCACCACATCAAAGGTTAAAGGGGTAGTTTAGTTTTGGTAGAGAGGGCGCTGCACATCACAATTTTTTTGTGAGATAATGAAAAACTGAGTGTCGAATTTGAGAGAACATGCAATTTTAATGGCAGAATAAACTTTATTTGGTCAAAATCGGTCCAGAAACGGCTGAAATATCAATAAATATATTTGATCTTAATATTATTTGGGGCCCAAATAATTAGATGATTTTTTCAAAAAATTAACAAAATGCTTACACTTTTTCAAAAATTTTCAAAAGCATTTTTTAAATAGTTGTTGATGATCTATCTACTTAATCATTATTTCAATAGAACATCACATGCATTATTTTGTATGAAAAATGGTTGAAACCAATGCCTTTTTAGAAAACGCCCTCTTGTGTTTTAATGGCTCTTTTTTTTAATGATAACAGGCTTTTTACTTAGTCGTTTGTAATTTTGTATACCTTTCGAGCATGGTGGAGTAATAACTATTACTTTATAATGTTACTGTCCAGGTTTGGTTACTAAAGTTCAGCCTTACCAAAACTGTACTACCCCTTTAATAGCATAATATGTACTATTTCATAGAACAAGAACCGGTTTGATAGAATGTGTTATTCATGTGTAATGATGATATTTATTGATCAATAATTTCAACGAGCCTTGCATGGCCTGGCTAGCACGCACGTATAGGTGTACATTTATAGTGTATGTAGCATTGTGCGGAGATTATCGTCTTCCGCTTGCTGCACTATCCAACGCAAAAACAGTTTTTGCCGGCTGATTTCTCTCTCCATTTATTAGCAAATGCAAACAAAATTTCGTTTATGTGATCCACAATTTATATAAATTGATAAATGATTACCGACTTTCTTGTTTTGAAGACCGCGCAACATGTAGAAAGAAATATTATATCCCGTCTGTTTTCCTTGCCGATGGCGTCCTAAAACATAGCGTTCAATTTTGAACGGTACATTGTACGAATGGGTGGTATGCTTATCGCCCGCCTTGTAGCATTATTGCGTGTGAATGATTCACCTAGATCACTCACAAGAAAGATGATTACAAGAAAGTTGATATGGAGAAAAATCGGTAAATTCTTGAATATACTTTACATCAAATGTGTTCTTTATGAGTTTATGCAGCTGCTCGTATAATTTCCACTTTGATTTTATGCATTTGTTTTATGCTGTCAAACTAAAATTATCCGGTAAAATGACATGATAGCATATACACTCTACTGTACGTTGATAGCCCGTTGATGGAATATCGGACTACGCCCTCTGACGTCACCCAAGCTCCATAGTCTAATTACGAACTGGCTTGATATAATAATAATGAGTTATTTTCTTGATTTGAGATTAAACATAATATATTGAAATATGATACACCAATTAGGAAACAAAACAACAAAAAGCCTTGCACGAAGACTAAATATGTTGATGAATGTACTTTGCATACTGAATAATCATAATAATAGCTATTTGCTTGATTTGAATAAACATAATTTAAAAATAGAAATATAATAATACACCAATTTGGAAAAAATTACCAACAAAAAGCCTTGCACGAAGACTTAATATGTTGCTGAAAGTACCTTGCATACTGATATAATAATCATACTAGCTATTTGCTTGATTTGACTAAACATAATAATATATGGAAATATGATACACCAATTAGGAAAAACATAACTACAAAAAGCCTTGCACGAAGACTAAATATGTTGATGAATGTACTTTGCATACTGATAATTACTATATAATACAGGTTATCATAATGATTTGCTTGATTTAGACTAAGGCAATACCATTCAACAAAATAATAAGCAAAAAAAAACAAAACACAAAAGCCTTGAACAAAAACTAAATAATATGGCATTAAGAAATGTAACTAAAAATAAAATAAAACTATTTTGACCTTAACGGCTATTCATAACTGTTCTAGCCTTGTCTCAAGATAGGTATCGCAATAAAAAAGTTAGGCCTACTAAAGTATAGTTTTGCCGCCATTTTTTTGCGATTAGGCCTTTAGTTTTAGTTTTAGGGTCCATTCAGAAATTATACTAGTGCTATACGCCATTTTTTGCGATTAGGGTCTGTTTAAAAAATAGTGCGATACGCCATTTTTTGGCATAACTTTATAAGGCCTTGGCTTAAGGGTCCTTTTCGGAGGTTGACGGACACGGCCGGGTTGGTAGCACTTAAGTACGCGAGTGACCCCCCCCCCCCCCCCCCCCCCGGGGCTAGTATTCTGACATTTCTTACCTCACTTTGCGCCTCCATATTTTGCCTCTCCATGACCATGCTCTTCAAAAATTTCTAGTAGAAAGCAGTGAGAAAACGTAACACGATGAGACCATTCGAGTCCTAGCTGTGCAGGAATGTGTAGGATAGGAATTAGCTTCTCCAATTAGCTGCAGGTACCGGTATACTATGAGTATGAGTATGAACAAAGATCCTACATACATATGTAGGATCTTTGGTATGAATACAAAATTATTAGCTTTATTAAAGATGATCCTATGATATGTATGTAGGATCTTTGGCTTTATGTAATAAATAAAGATACGCGCGCGAGTACAGTGCATGCATGTAATTACGGTAACCGTACCGGCCGTATACCGTAGTGGTACCGCAAAAACAACAACAGCACCAATTGGGGCCGGCTAGCTATAGCGCGCGCTACCTCAGCTTCACTCAGCGTCCGTTACCAAGCAGTAAAGAGAGATTGCATCCCTCGAAAAACATGTAAGTTATGGGAAGAGTCCGATTAGAAATATGTGCAATAGTAATCCATGTGTCATTATAATGTATGATTCGTTTGGCAATCTTTATTTCATAGGAATTTTAGACCCAAGAACGCATGTTAATACCGTTTGTTAATTGCCGACAAAAGTGTTGGAAGTAGCGGGCTTCGTATGCGATTTCTCATACCGAGGGTACCCGGCGGTATCGGCGTCTTGAAGAGCTAGAGTACGGTACCTCCGTAGTCCGAGGCCACAGTTGCAGTGTAAAGTTTCCAAGAAATTAAATGGAGGATCTGTCTAATTGCTATGGGTGAGTGACACTCAGGTGAACCATTTACACGCAATATATGCTAATCCGCTGGAGATAACAATACCGGCCATTCGTACACTACATGTTGCGTTCAACGGTTGAACGCTGTGTTTTAAGACGCATCGCCATCGGTAAGAAAAAACGGACGGGAAATAATCATTTTATTTATACATTTTGCAGTCTTCAAAAAAAAACAAAGTCGGTAATTATTATCAAAGTATATGAATTGCGGATCAAATAAACAAAAGTTTGTTTGCATTTGCTGGTAAATTGAGTGAGAAATCAGCTGACAAAAAAATTTGTTTCCATTGGATAGTGCAGCGGGCGGAAGAAGTTGATCTCCGCAAAAAAACGCTATTGTAATTAAAGTCATACCTGTAAAGTGTCCAAATCCACGAAAATTACTTGGAGCTTCCTCGTTTCTCTTCTACCGTGTTGTTTAGCCTATGGTAAGAGAAGAATAAAATAGGATTTGATTTTTTTAAATGTCCCTTTAGTATGAAGATAATTATCATTGAAAATCATTATTTCTAAAGCGTTAATCAACGCAATTGAAAAAATGTACAATTGTCTCAGCTGAGAACGTCCGCATGCAGCACCCGTGAGAACATTCCGGAGAATTCAGGGATGCCACTTTTCCGGTTTTAGACGGAATTCCGGTTTTTCTGTCATCAATCAAAAAAAGTTCCGTCTTTCACTCCCTCTCTCCCCCTCTCCCCGTCTCTTCAAATCATGTTCTTTTCCTGTCTACAGCGTGCGTGCGCATCTTTTACTCATGACATTCCGCATATAATATATAGGAATACTGTTGTAACGAGCGCGCGCTCGCATTGAATAGCGTATGGTATACCGCACTCGAATGAGAGAGGAAGACCATTCGCTTAACACACCGGTAGCCGTTTTTCAATACGTACGCAGTATACATGTATTTCATGTATGTACACGCGATCGAACGGCAGTGCAGTGCATACGCTATACACGGAGAGTTACGTCTGCCGCGTTGTGTTTCCGGTTTTTTGGAGGCGACCCAGTGGCATCCCTGGGAGATTGAACTTTGAGCCGAGCGAGTTCAAATTCCATGAATTATGTACTACGTGTGTAAAAATACACAGGTGCGAATATCTCAAATGGATCATTCATTACTGCGACAAAGTATGGCAGACCATCAGTATTCGGTGATTAAATATGAACTCAATATTCGTTTTTTTCACTAGGTAAACAGTGTTCGTTTTCTTTCAAACTTTCACAAATCTTTCAATTGTATTTTACAATGATATTGATATAGGATTGAAGTCTCAAATGTCATTTTGTGCAATATCTGACACTTTACAGGTATCACTTTAACCTATGTGTGCATAAGGCGAGACATACATGTAGGTCAAACTCAAATATAGACAATACATGTACTGCACTATTACATCCTCATGGGCCAATCAATGGTTCACAGCAGCTTAAGAATATTAGAGAGAGCCCTTAGCTACGTGACGTCAACTGAAGAAGGTGCTGATGCACTCGACTCTTGAAAGATTGAGCTCCGTTGTCATAGATGACTCCAACTACGTTCCCTGGTAGGCTATTCCATACAGTGACTGCTGTGTGGATGAAACTCCTGCCAGCTGAGTGAGTTCTTGAAGTAGGCTGTTTGAGAGCGTGACTCGGCATTGACAAACTGGTGCGGGTTGCACGTCTTATGAGGTAGGGTTGAGGCAGCATTGCTTTCAGGTCTGAAGGACATATACCGGTGTGCATCTTGTAGAGGACTGCAGCAGCAGCTACTTGCCGTCTATGTTGTAGAGAGGGGATGTTCAGTTCAGAGCGTGCCACTTTCTCGTGCCACTTTCACCGATAATGCGCAGGGCCTTGCTCTGGATACGGTCAAGCAGTCCAAGTGTTGTAGCGGATGCGTTCATCCAACACAGAGAGGCATATTCCATGATGCTACGAATTTGAGCCTTGTAGACAATGGCTTTCCCTGTAGCATCTAGCTTGGTTGACATCCTTCGAAGGGCTCCTAGCTACTGTCCAGCTCTGGCTGTAATGTTGGAAATATGCTTCGACCATGTAAGCTTCCTGTCAATTGTCACACCCAGGATTTCCAGTTCATCTGTTTCGGTGAGTTTGGTGTCTCCAAAGTATAGGTCTTTTCTTGTTGGGCTTCTCTTTCTTGAAATGGTTAGTGCCTTACACTTCGTTGGTTCAAATGTCACCTTCCACTTGTCGGCCCATTGCCTCATGAACTCCAGGTCTCTGTTTAAGCTTGTGCTGGCTGCCTCAGATTCACCTGGTGATCTAATTTCACAGAACAAGGTGGAATCAAGTCGTTCTCAAGTTGTTCTCACAATTATCTCCCAGATCGTCTATGAAGACAGAGAACAGCAGTGGGCCCAGAACTGATCCCTGAGGCACTGAGGCATTGATGGTGGTGGTTCCTGATGATTGGCCAGACAGATCGACTTTGAAGGATCTATCAGATAGGTAGCACACTATCCAGGTCAGCAGTTTGCCAGTAACTCCTTTGCCTTTCAGCTTGGAGCAGAGTCTGCTGTGCCATACCTTATCGAAGGCTCCTTTAATGTCCAATGCAATAACACGCACTTCATTTCCTCTATCTAATGTGTTTGACCATTGCTGGGAAAGGATAGTAAGAATGTCTGCTGTGCTGTGGTGGGGTCTGAAGCCGAATTGCCTGTCAGAAATGAGCTGATGTTGAAAGAGGTAGTTCTGGAGTTGTTTCTGTACAATTGATTCCATAACCTTACTGATGTTGCTGAGGAGAGATATAGGGCGATACATCGATGGATCGGACTTTGAATCCCTCTTATGTATTGGGATCACATGTGCAGTCTTCCACTGGCTCGGAAACACTCCATTCGAGAAGCAGAGCTCAAAGAGGCAGCTGAGTGGTCTAGCTAGTTCAGCGCTACACTCCTTTAGGACTCTGGAAGGAATATCATCTGGTCCAGTCGCTTTGTCAGGACTTAATTTCCACAAGTGTCTCTTTACATCTTTGGCTCTGAAAGTTACTTTGTCAATCTCATGCTGAGTAGTTTGTGGGACTTCAGGAGCAATCTCTTCGGCACCATCAAGATGGCATTTCCTAGCAAAAACCTGGCTGAGAACTTCTGCTTTCTCCTTTGCAGAAGAGTAGACATGATCCTGATCCTTTAAGGCAGGTATATCCGCTTGGTCTTTTTTCCGGATAGGGTGTTCACCTTATTCCACCATTCCTTACTGCTGATGCTTCCATCAGTCAGCTCCTTTTTCAGTTTCTTGTTATGTTGTCTCTTTGCCTGTTTTTCGGCCTTGTTGTACTCTGCTCTGGCTTCTTTGAATTTGTCTTTGTTTGCTTGTGTGTCCTCTCTTTTCATCTTCTTGTATAGACGTCTCTTTCTGGTAGCTGTTTCCCTGCACCGATCGTTGAACCAGGCTTTGTCTCCGGTCTTTCCTGTTACTTCCTTGCTTGGGATGTAGATGTCCATAGCATCAGATATAATGTTAGTAACATTTCTGCATGCCGTTTCTGGATCTGTTTGAAGGGCTTGGGTCCAGTCTATTGCGGAGAGGTAACCACGCATTCCCCAGTAGTCGGCTTTGTCATAGCGCCATACTTTTCGTCTGTAAGGCTTGTCGCGGTTGAGTGGGACATATAACTTCACCAGAACCGGGTTGTGGTCGGATGTACCAAGTCTTGCGAATGTTGTGGAGGTGGCAGGCATGTCAGTCAGAACAAGATCTAGGATCTGATCTTCCCTGGTTGGTTCATCAACAATTTGTTTAAGTCCCAAAGAGTTGGTCATCTCCAATGCACGTCTGCCTGCAGTGTCGGTAATGTGGCTGCCAAGCCAGTCGGTGTGATGCACATTGAAATCACCAAGGAGAATCACAGACTGGGCGTTAAATTCGGTTAGCTTAGGAAAGGTGGCAGAATCGAGATAATCGATGATGTCGCTGTTGGTGTTTGGTGGTCTGTAGATTGCTGCACAAAGGAGCTTCTGTGTTCTCAAGGCTACTGTGAACCACATCAGTTCAAATTCAGGAGGATCGAGATCAGCTTCGTGGTAAATGGTGATTCCTTCCAGGCAGTAGATGGCAATCCCTCCACCTGTTGTGTTTGGTCGGTCTCTGCGGCAGCAGAGTGAGTATCCAGGAATGGTGATACAGTCGGCTCCATCCGTAACAGTCTCGTCTAGGATGTCTCCACGACAACAACAATAGCTGGTTTTATCTCATGACACAGGTTACTAAGCTCACCTATGTTAGACCTTAGGCCTCTAATGTTCACTTCTAGTATACTCAAATCCGTTTCATGTAGTCGATGGGCGGGCGTGGGTCGATTCCGTTTTAATCCGTCCGTTCAAGGCTTTTTTTTCTAGTTTTTAGCGAGGTTAAAGTAGGGAACGCGGGGATGCTGGCCCAATGCCCCATAGGATACACACTTAAGCAGTGCGGCAGGGATGTGTGCTATGCATGACCTGAACTGAAAGCATCCGAGGACTCATAACAGTTCGGGTAATCAGATGGTAGAGATTACCGCTTAGTCAAGGACTGGGTGATCAGCACTTTCATGTACATCCCCACTCCCCACTCCCCACTCATATATATATTCTTAAATTGAGACTTTTTAGCAAATTGGTATTTTGAGCAAATAGGCCCTTCATCAGGGTTCATACTTTGTGTACATGCAGGCTACGTTTTGCGGTGTGCAGCAACTACTCATTTCTTTCCAGAGAAAAGGAGCTCAAATGCTACGATTCAGATTTCAAAGGACAATAAAAACAGCATATTATATATTTGGAAAGCAAAGTAGTTTACTTTATTTTTTATGAATGTTTAAATAAAAAACATTCACAAAAACTTTTAAGACCAAAATCACAACAAACACTTTTCAGTCGGGCTTCAACATGTCGTCAAATCTACCAATAAGACTATAACCATTGCTAATGGGCCTATGTGTGCCCTGGAGGGGTGTTGCAGAAACTAAGAGTTGCGATTAATCACAAAGTTGCATTTCATCACAAGTCTGAAAAAGCGCCCAAGTATAAGACACTGCAATTCACACAACGCTCAGTGGACTATCAGGTAACAACAATATTTGTATCAACCACTCATCACTTTTTTCACATGCATGTCAACAAAGTTACTAGATCCCTTTAATCGCAGTTCTCTTTATGCAACACCCACCTGTTATTGTTACACTGGCAGGGGAACCTGGCCAGCTGAATGATGCCAATATATGGTGATGACTTGTAATATTAGTTTTGTTGCAAATGCAATAAACATATACGCCGGTCAGTAGCGTGGAGCGTCTCAGACAAAGTCAGGATAGCCGCCATCCATGTTATGACACCAGAAACAGCTCAAATCGAGGAAAAGCTTCCTACACTCTGTCCAACCGCTGACCGAATCCCCACAGGTGGCCAGACGTAGGCTTTGGGAGGAGAGGCGCAGCAGTAACCGCCACCATGACAAGCTACCTCTCCCTACTTAGGAGCAGTTACCCCCAGGACACAAGCAAGCCTGGAAAACATGGAAGTCCCTCAACAGACTCCGCACAGGGATGGGTCGATGCAATAAACATTGCTTACATTATTAAGCAAAAAAACACACCTCTGGCTGCTTGGTCTCCTTCCTGGTTATCCAGAAATCTACTTTTATGACCTTTTTCAGCTTTTTTGTTTTTAAATGATAATTTGATCTGCTTTAATCTAAAGATAAAACGGTTAGTTCAGTTGTTTCAATCTTGATTGTCTCTCAGCGACAATCATGTAGTTCGTTCTGATAAGTGCTTACACCAATCCGACTGGAATGTCGCAGTGTCTTGCTTCGACCAACATTTTTAAGGGCAAGCGCCTAATTAAGAGCACACTAAAGATGCACAGTATTATTCATGTTCACTTTCTACCCTGGGATTGAATTATTTTCTTCTAATTTCCTGTTTCACCCCACAGGTTAGATCGATGAAGTTCCAGATTGCAGTTGCACATATCAGAGGAATCATGACATCATCTAAACCATCCACTACCTACCCATACCCAGTCCAGTCCTTTGATGAATGGCTGGAGAGGGAGAGAAATGGGGTAAGTTGTAAAGCACAGCTCAAAACTAGCACTAGCCTGATGGCCCAGGGCCTGTTAAAGTTGATATTGGGCCAGCAGAAATGTTATTAAAGAACTGTTGATTTTACATTTTGATTGCCCGATTCCACCGATTGGGAACTAGATTTCCATACTGACAGTGACAAAATTATAAAACCTTTTATTTCTCCTCATCCATAAATGAAAACAATAAATGAAGTGTGATTTTGAAAAGCAGGCAGTTTAATAAATCGATATTTCAGATCGCCAAAATTACGAGAATATTATTTTACTGGCTTAATCATTAAACCTGCTTTTAAAAACAAAGATCATTAGACCTACGGATACAGTATGGTCACTATAGCAGGATTTAGTGGACCATGGATTGCTATGAGAAACCAACAAGAGGCCACTGTAGACAGGTGACCATGTACAGGTTATACGATATTGCTTTTCCTTGTGGATCACTTTCAGTGGCCACTGCAGGCAGGTTGCTGCCATAGACAAATGGCCACTAAGAAAGCTTTGACTAGTAGTTGAACAGTTCTGATCATTATCAATTTGTGTCTTCTCTTCAGCAAATAGCTAGTGTATAGAATAAAACCTTCCCCTTTCTTTACATTCTTCCCCCTGTAGAAGGACTGGCCGATCATTGAATCAGACAAAGCAACCATGGATCTTCTGAAAGAGAAAGGACTGCTGGGATCTCATGAAGACATCCTTGAGGCTCTGGCTCAGCATGCACGTAAGCCCACATCTAAATGGTCGTACCATATGGTATGACCATTTACAATTTAATTTTACAATTACATCCATTCTATGTACTATTCAATACTGTCTTTTCATTGACTTTCCAGCCTTTCCCATTCACAACCTAGAATCTAAGATATACCGGCTGCAGGAAATGCTTGACGTGTATGCCACACAGGTGGTCACTGACCAGACAAGGTCAACTCAGTTAGAGAACAAACTCTTTTGTTCATTATTACAGTTATTTAATTAGTTTTGTTTCATTTTGGAGCCCTTCTTCTTCATGTACCATCTAATATCATATTTGTTCTTTCTTTGCATTTTGCAGCCTTTCCCATTCACATCTTGGACAACCTAGAATCTAAGATAGACCGGCTGCAGGAGAGGTTGGATGTGTATGCTACACAGGTGGTCACTGACCAGGCAAGGTCAACTCGGCTGGAGAATGAACTCTTCCACTCCCCAGCTGCAGGTATGGTCCACAATTAAGCCTTTCAAGACCAATTGCTTTCAATAAATGACCTGTTCATTACAGATGCTTTTTGTGTAAACTGTAATATAAATAGACCCCTTCCTGAGCCATTGGACAAGAAAGATTGTCCTATGATTGATTAAAAAAGTAGACTTCGATAGAAGAGAGATTTTACTTTATTATCTACTGTAGAGGTATCTTGATTTGATGAGGAACTGCTTATTCTAAAGGACTGGAGCTATTGTAGCGGTCAAAGACTCCTAAAATAGTTTTCTGACTTCAATCTCCCATATCAATTTTAGAGGACAAATCTTAGAAGGGTGAATTTCATTTAAAAATGTTATAAACATTTCTTTAAACAACAACAATCTGTGGTTTTTGATATAAATACACATTTTGAATGATAACACCAACATTCACTATGATGATGGCTATGATAGGCAGCAAAACAAATACACGGGGTCGGCGGGCGAATTCGCCCCCGAAATTAATGCCCAATTTCGCCCCAGAAAAAAACACAAAGAAATCGGGATTTTTCTGTTTGGATTGTGATCAAATGCTTATAAAATGATCACTTACAGCATTATAGCTTATTAATAGCCCCTGTAATTTGAAAAATAGCTCGGAAATTTGTAGCCCCCGAAAATTGGAAAAGTTGCCCCCGAAAATGGAGCCCCCGAAATAAAAATATTAATATTTTCGCTGATGATAGGTAACCTGATCTTTCAGTAGTATGATGTATATGAATGTTAACAATATATGAAATTTGACTTTGTTTTGACTTGGCATACCTTCATCAGGACCTGTTGTTTACAAGCCAGGTAGGATAGATGTGTGGATGAAGTATTATAATTTGTATTTCTGCTTGTTTATGTTTGCTTGTAAATGTTTATGTGCCTTTTTGTAATAATGTGTTGCTTGAGTGGACATATTAAGTATTATTTCTCTTTTTTCTTCCATACAAAAAGGATTTCTCATGATGATTCATTCAAATTTGCACTGATTTGTCTAAATTAACTTTCTTTAAAAGCTAGATACCAAATTAAATAGCTCATCACTGTAGTGTGCACTGTTAGCTCAGTGTAGTTTGTATAATTTGTATGTACTTGATTTGTTGTTCACCGATCAAAGAATATGTGCTACTATCACCCACGCCTACTGTGTTCTTACTCTTCCCTGTCCCTTACTTGAATAATTGAGCACTTTGTCACTATAGCACCTTCAACTCCCCCTTCCCCCAACTAAACACACTCTTAATGTCGCAATTTTTTTGTTCTTTCACTGTCACATGCACCTGTGTTCAAGAAAAGTATCCCCTTTTCAAAACTTCACTGGGTAGTACATTTGATAGTTATTATTCATGTATATTTCTGTTGTGCTCTACAAAATAATCAACAAAAAATCACCTCGGCACATCTGCTACCATTACAATGAAGCCCAAGCTTCAATCACAACTTCATTTCAGAAAAGTTGCAGTGCAATGTTTCATTAGTTTAAATACTGGTCAAACACGTGTTATGTTTAATGGAAATATATTATTTGCAACAGGATTTACTCTGTAAGATAATGACCAGTTGTACTGTTTTGATTTAACTTTTTATCTTATTTTGTAATTGTAAGCGGCCAATTGTTCTTACAGTTTACAATGTCTACACAATTTCTTTTGTAAATCCTTTTCATTTATTCTGTACAAATAATAGGTAAATCTGATTTGGGCATTTTCATAGACTTGGGCATGAATGTTTGTGATACCTTATGAGAAAATATATTTGTATACATTGTCTTTTTAGTTATGCAGCGTGCAGCTAACAGTGACATGGTGAGAGCACACAAGAGACAAGAGAAAGACAACAGCACAGAACTGAGAGCACTCATCTTGGGAAGCAAAGCTAGGAGCCTTGAGGTATGTTAATGCATGGCTAGACAGAAAAATCCACCTCGTTTTTGAGGGGTCCTTTAACCCCTTGTCTTCGAGATTGTAAAATCCAGTTGGCGTTAGTGACAGGTTAATATTATGACGTCATACTATATCCCCTCCATGGGGAACAAGATAGTTTAAGATGATAATGAAACAAGACACAGTCTCAAGGACCAAACACTCAAAATATATACTGATTTTTTGGTCTAGTTAATGGCCAACTCTGAACCTTTCCAATCTGTTGTAATCATAATGCCATGTATGGGACATGTCAAGTAACATATAGTGAGAATTAATCCGGAGACAAGAAAGAGAAAGACAACATGACTTACAGAGGTAAGAGCACTTATCTTGGGCATCCAAGCCATGCTTGTGCCTCAAGGTGCAGGTACCCCGGGGTACTGCGTGTGTCATCATGTGCTGAATGCGGTATTGTCTACTATAATAGCTAAAATGTTCCTATTCCTATATATATTTTCTTTCAGATGATGAGTTATCCCGGCTTCAACAAGAATGAGTTGACAGAGCTTCCCCACGGACTGGAGGCACCCCAGATCCTGGACAGAGTCACAAGGGCCCAAGATTTCAATGTGAGTTGTTCAAAAGCTTTGGAATAACCTTCCTCACTAAGATAATGTCATCCCCATAGTGAGAATAGAATGTGAGTATACCCAGTTACTGGAAAATGGGTTAACCTTGTTAGATGATGAGTTATATCCAGGCCTCAACAAGAATGAGTTGGCAGAGATCCCCCCATGTTTTAGAGTAACCTGGACAGAGTCAAAAGGGCCCAATATTTCAATGTGAGTTGCTCAAAAGCTTTTTGCTTATACATACATTTCGGACAAAATGAAAATGCTGACTCCAACTGTAAAAGTTGTTAGTGTCATGGAGAGATTTTTGAGAAAGGAGATGATCAAGGAAGAGGAAGAGTTAGAAAGGGTGTCTTAATTTCCTAGTAGAATGTGTTTTGGGTTTACCCATTCACTACGAGTTTATGAAATCCCCATTGACTTTATACACAACCCACTTGGTTCCCTTGGTCAAGGGGTTAAGACAAGAGAGAAAGCAAGATGGAAGAGTCCAGAGAGGGGAGAGAAGGGGGTAGGGAGAGGTAGTAGACAAAACAGTTTAACAAATTGAATTTCAAAGTTTGACGATCAACTATTTTAACCTAAGTACTTCTATTTTAGATATATCACTTTAATTTTTCACATTTGTTCACCTTCCAACAAGGGATTTCTCTGTATCTCACAATTGACATTTTAAAGCCATATAACTTACTTTGTTCTTTTGTTCCATATTCCTCCTGTGCAGCCCGGTTTCAATAAGTTCTGGAAGAAGCTGTTCCTGTCAGAGGCATCAGTAGCTGTCATGCAGGATATGTTCTGGTGGTTCTTCATTGACAGATATGAGGTTAGCTACATAGGCATTATGATGTGTATACTTGCAAGTACACTTGAAAATATGGAAGTGCGAATTCAATCAAATCGTGGTGAGAGCTTTTAGATTTGAGCCATGCTATTTTTTTAAAATTTAGAGTTAACAATAGTTGCAAAAAATCCATTGCAAAATTAGTTTTACTTCCTTTGCAGTTTTACTAGCACCGTAAGGAATACATACCTATTTTGGTCGTCCCTATAAAGAAATCATTGTATTTATTTCAACCATATTGCAAAATGCAAAGATTTCTTACTATATAACTTTTTATTAACCCATTGCATACTGTAAACTGGTGGGCCATGCAAATTCTAGTCGGGAATGGGTTAATTAGGGTCTGGAGAGGTTAATATATATTATATTTGTTGTAAAGCTAATCAATATATCTTTTTATTGTCTGTTGTACCAGCCCAGGAAGGAAGAGGACAGCAGGAAATTGTTCAACAGGATAGCAGACAGCTTTGTGGCTCTCTTCGTCAGCGTCAACCCAGAGATCAAAGACAAGTTCTTTGCTGTAAGTTATTTGTCTCCTAGAGCTTTAGTAATTATAGCCATAGAGATTGCTATTATTATTATGCGCTGTATAAATATTGGGTTATTATTGTTTCAGTAACAGCTGGTACTGACAAAGTTTTTTTATGGTACTTTGTGTCTTTTATTGAGGGAGGGTAAAATCTTGTCTTCTACAGGCATGCTTTAAACCTGGCATCGAATACTGTACTACTAGGGCTAGCTCTCATGGAATATTGCTAACAATAGTTAAAAACATTATATTTTCCATGGTCTTGTCCATGTTAATAAGTTACATTTGATGTTTCGCAATTTGCAAAATATATTTTTATGCCTCCGTAACGAAGTTGCCGGAGGCATTATGTTTTCGGGTTGTCCGTCCGTACGTCCGTCCGTCCGTACGTCCCGTTCTCGTGATCGCGTTATCTCAAGAACGGATTGACGGATTCTGACCAAACTTGGTACATGTATGTATCTTGGGGGGACGATGGTCTGATTAGATTTTGGGGTCATGAGGTCAAAGGTCACAGAGCTCATGATGTATGCAAAAATAGCTCGTGATCGCGTTATCTCAAGAAGGGATTGACGGATTCTGACCAAACTTGGTACATGTATGTATCTTGGGGGGACGATGATCTGATTAGATTTTGGGGTCATGAGGTCAAAGGTCAAAGGTCACAGAGCTCATTATATATGCAAAAATAGCTCGTGATCGCGTTATCTCAAGAACGGATTGACGGATTCTGACCAAACTTGGTACATGTATGTATCCTGGGGGGACGATGATCTGATTAGATTTTGGGGTCATGAGGTCAAAGTTCAAAGGTCACAGAGCTCATTATATATGCAAAAATAGCTCGTGAACATTTTATCTCAAGAACGGATTGACGGATTCTGACCAAACTTGGTACATGTATGTATCTTGGGGGGACGATGGTCTGATTAGATTTTGGGGTCATGAGGTCAAAGGTCACAGAGCTCATGATGTATGCAAAAATAGCTCGTGATCGCGTTATCTCAAGAACGGATTGACAGATTCTGACCAAACTTGGTACATGTATGTATCTTGGGTGGACAATGATCTGATTAAATGTTGGGGTCATGAGGTCGAAGGTCAAGGTCACTAATAGCTCATAATTGTGATACGTCAAGATCTTAAAGACAGAGTACCGTCAAAATTGAGTTGACAGAATTAATTCAGTGTACATGTTGATTTGGGCTTCATCATTTTCGACTGCGCGCAGTCGAAGAGCCATCTAGTTTAAACAGCATTTCAAATGTAATAATATAATTTACTGTAATGCTACAGTTATTGACATTTTACAACTTTTATAACAGATAGTGTATGCAGCTGGAGAGTTTGACACTTTATAATTGGTTGTATCACTTGGTAACACATTCTCATTCATTTGACATTTGAATGCAGGTGTATGCAGACTGCCTATCCCAGGCCATCTTTGCAGCGTACTGGGAGGCATTCATTGACTCACACCATCAGCTAGGGGACCGCTTCAAACAGAACGTAGCCTCTATCTGCTCTGAACTCACTGCAGGTAAAGAATAAGGGGGTGTTTAAAAAAGACACTTAGGTTGAACTTAAAATTATGGTAGGACATTTGTAAGCTTTGAATAAAACATGAATAAAACATATTCAAAAGCAAAACAAAATGCAATTATTTGAGACTTATAACATACATTTCTTTCAATTTCTTTAAGGCTTTTTGATAACAACAAATATTACTTTTTTTTATCAAAATGTATGCCTTTTTAAAAAGAACTGTTGCAGCAATTTTACAAAGATAATGATGGCTTTCCATAATACATGTAGTTACAACTACAATGTTGCTTGTTTTGCTCAATATGTGAAAACAGAATCAATGCTTTTCAGCTAAGTGTTTAAAATGAAAACATTGATGCACTTTCAATTCAGTCACATAACAGTGATAATCCATTGAAGACTTCTTGATTTACATGTAGGTATACCATGCATACTCAGTAGACCCCAGACCAAGTGTTATGAGGAACCATGCAGTCCAGTCTGAATTAAATTAATTAAATCGATTTGACAATTGGCACATATTTTCTCAAGAACTATCTACACCAACACCAAATATTGCAAGAAGCTTACCCAATGTAGCAAATTGACGTATGCACTGTGTATAAATTGTACTACAGTGTTAGAAATACAACATTACTGTGGGATGTCAATTTAAAAGGCCATACAATTAAATATATGATGATCTTGTCTCCAATCGATGCCCAGGAGTGAAGCCCAAGCCGTTGTCATGGAAACACTGGGATGTGAAGAGACTGCAGCCCAAGAGCATGAACAAGGAGAAGGAGGAGGATAAACACAGAGTGGTGCTCATCCAGGAGGGACATATCAATAAAGATGGTAAGGAACTGAATTCACACAGCTGCATACATTAGACTATGGGCATGAAATATGCAGACCTGGGGGATGGTGCATAAAGAGTTGGGATTGATCGCAAGTCAGAAAACACACGCACATGAGCCAATCAGATTCGCGCATTAAGGTGCATTTTCTGCCTTGCAATTAATCACAACTCTATATGCAACACCCTGTTACTGTAAGTTACTTTCACCCTTGGAGGGGGAGGGGGGGGGGGATCATCTCCTCTGAACAGAAGCATTCAAAACTCAATCCCCAGGGTAGAACCCAGGATAGTTGGGCAATGGAATTAAACAATGTTGACGTGACACTAGTTTTGTATGTATACACAAGGTTTATTGGATCAACCTGTTCAACACTATTTACTTCTGATATAGCAGCTGAATTTGTGACTGGTCACATTGTATAAACTTGGAAAACATCTTAGTTTGAGTAATCTTTGTTCAATGCAATCCTCATTATGTATTTTTCAGGTTTTTACTGATGGCTACGCCACAAGCATTTATAATATTCAGTCACAAATTCTTTACTTTTTACACCACTTTTTCCCCCTCATTAGCTGATTTCTCGATACACCTTGAGATTCCTGATGAGACTGAATCATTGGCCAATGAGCTTGGCTCAACAGTGTCACGTGACCTGACATTAGCCAATAGGAGCCATCGGTTGCAAGCCGCCCCCAATGCTGAAGGTGCTGCTGGTCTGCAAGCTGAAGTAAGTATATCAGGATCTCAGTCTAAAAAAAGAAGAATGCATGGAATTTAATAAATTTTTTTGCAGGAACCAGCCTGCTGGGCCCATGCATTTCCATAATACTGCATCGGGTGAATTCCATTTAGTGGGTCATGCTAATCACCACAAAGCACTGCAAAGCAGTGCGAAGATTCTGTTCAAGGTCAACACAACCGCACTGCGAAGAGCGCCGTGCTAAAGGAGCGCATCTAGGGGGTATCTACTCACTGAATGATATGCCTTTAATCTTTTAGCCCTTGATCTAAATTCTCAGTACGTGATAATTCTTCAGTAAATCAGTCTTCTTGAACATGTTACAATCTGGCAGCTAACTTCATATGCCTACAATACACAGTTGTCTTCGCAGTGATTCTTGTTGACTTTGAACAGTATGACCGCATTTAGTTGTTTGGCTATGTCACTAACTATTGTTACTTGGGTGATCATCTGTATACCTTCTAAATTTAGCCTGGTTAGCAATAAAAATGATCTCTTGTTGCAACCTTAGCCCTTTCATCTGAAAATAGACTTGGAATGTACCTGAGTAAGTGCCTTTTTTTACAATTTATTAAAATATCGGCCCAGGTATCCTGGGATGATGCAGATTCCATGTTCTTGGTCATATCTAGTCCAATGTATGATTGGGCTGGCATGTGACCAATTTTTCTAGTAATAAATTGACCCATGAATAAATCATCAAAGAATCCACAAACATTAATATTTCAGCTTTGTTATTCAGTTGCAATTAATTTTACGATAGAATGTTTTAGATTTTAGCAATACAATTGAAAAAGAGCTACCAAGAAGACATGGCATATGTTCTGCCCATTTTTCAGATAATGAACCGGTATTACTTTTAAAGGGAGAGATCCTCTTTTGCAAGCCAAAATTCAAAAGTTGCGAGGTTATTGGGCCGTATGCATAAAACGTAGCAATTGCTTATAAGCAATTGCTTCAAGCACAAGCAAGAGCTTGTCAAGCAAAAGATCAAGTTCAAGCAATTGCTTAATTTCGTATGCATAAGCTTTTGCTTGTGCTGAAACCTTTTGCTTAAACTGCCTAAGCAATTGCTTACGTGTTGAACAAAGCATCGTTACGGTTGTGCGAACATCGCACTGCATGACAACAAAGGGGATTCGTAGTGTATGCAAACGTCGTGTAGTCCCGTGCATAGCAGCTTTCCCTGGTCGTGCCCGACCTGGCAACAGTATTTTTCTTACGCAAATATTTTCAAATCATGAACAAAATTGCCTACATGGATATAAATGTCTAAAATAACAGCCATTTGAATAAATATGTAACCACAACATAACCTCTGGAACCAGGAGTTCTAAATCATCCTGAAACGGTATGAAAACTTGATTCTAAAACGCGAATGCCCTTAGTAAGCAAGAGCTCAAGCTGGTCTGGAGGTGCTTGAAAAAACGCAAGCAATTGCTTATCAAGACAAGTAAAAGGTTCGTTTTATGCATACGGTTTTAAGCAATTGCTTGTTTGGTTAGCAATTGCTTACGAACAGTAAGCAATTGCTTGTGCTTGTAAGCAAAAGCTTTTGCTTGCAAGCAATTGCTTGTTTGTGTGCATACCGATTCAAGCAAAAGGCTAGCACAAGCAAATGCTTGTTTTTATGCATACGGCCCATTGTCTTATATGAAAGGAAATGTCATTTAATGGCATGCCTAAAAAAATTAGGGCTTGAAATCTCTTTTTTGTGGAGTTATAGACCTAAAACTGAATAAACTGAGGGATGTCGGTTAAATAATGTAGGTACATACGTATTTTCGGCCGGTGAGTAAGTTCGTACATAGATTTCACGGAGTGCCAGATCGGTATGCATGACCCCTACGTGACCCGCGCTAGCTACGTGACCCGCGCATAAGTACTAATGTGTGAGCATTTACCAAGCAAAATACCCAAACATCGCTTAAACTGACTACATGTAATTATATTCTTTCTTTTTGAGATCTTTTTCCGTGACATATGTTAACAAATGTCGGCTTCACAATACCTTTACGAGAATTAGTACTATATTGTTGTAATATTATGCTAAATCAGTTGAACTCCTTTATTGACCGATATATAGTTTAAATGGAGGGACGCATTCGTTTTTCATTCGTGTAATCCAAATTAGAGGGCTGTTCGCTCTGATATTTTGTTTGCGTGTTACATTGATCCCCATCCGTCAACTGAAAGCTGTTCAGACGTTTTGTAAAAGTGGACCTGTCCCTTTAAAGAAAGTTTAAAGCATCAATATTATGGTCTTGTTCTCTTTCAGTCCCATCAAATAGGTCCCGGTCCAGAGTTTGAGAGAGTTCTGTTTAACATCAAGGGTCGCAGTCCCCTGGTAGCTCACTATCTGCACATGAGGCAGCTGGCTGGCAACAGGAGTGTGGGACGCCATGTGCGCAGGACGGAGATAGAGAAACTACCGTATCCTTTACATCGATCAGTTGTCCCAGGTTAAATTTAACCTTTTGATGAGAACTCCACAATTTGTATGTAGTTTGCAGCACTGCTTTCTTTTAAATAGGAAGGCAGATAGCTATATGATAATAAGTAACAATGTCCTTTTATTTGCATTTAATTTAATTGAAAACGTGAGTAGTAAGGGTGCTCTTTTACCTACAAAACCATTATTATAGAATGCTTAGGTGAAAAATTTAGATTGCTATGACCCTTGACCATTGACCCCCTGTGTAGACCTCCAGCTCCCACGTACCGTGAGGTGATCAAGGATTCCAACCGCATGGCCAAAGCACTCAGCACAGAGTACCAGAAGTAAGTAAAGCCATCCGCACACAGAGCCTACTCCACCCAATCCGACTGGTTTTCAGTCTGTCCAGCTCTGTATACTTTTTCCAGTCGGATATCATTTGAGACGAATTCAACATCTTGAATCGGCTACGACTGAGCGAAACCGACTCTAGCCTGACTGAAAACCAGTCAGATCGGGTCGAGTCGGCTCTGTGTGCGGAGGGCTGTAGTCTTCTGCATCTGCTTGTTCTTTTACAAAGACAGATGCCTGGTTTTGCTATCCTCTACCATCAGAGCGAATGCAAGCAATCAGATGTAAGGTATGTAAGGTAGAAATGAAGATTGTGGTAAAGGAGAAGGGGATCCTTTGATAAACTGGAGAAGAGAACAGGAAGGGAGGGGTGGGGTAATGGAGCAATATGAAGAAAGAATGAGATAGTAAGAAAGAAAGAGCAACAGAAGGATCAGTTGGCAATATATCTTGACCTTGCAACAGGTCTACACAAGTTTGCAGTTGTCCATTTGACTTTTCAAAATGCAATTTTCTCGGACCTGATTAGTGATCATCTGAGCGAGAGTTCAATTTGTATATTCACATTATATTTATTCTCACTTTATTGTCAATTTAATAAAGAAACGAGCAAGTTAGGAAAACATACCTGATAGCACATTACATCAGCAGGTAAAGAAAATGACATGAAACATAACATGATATCTACGTTTGTTGAAACAGAATCAGTGACCTGCTGAACAAGGAGTTGGCAGCGATTGAAAAGCAGAGTGCCTCACAGGCCAGATAGATTGAAGCCCTCAAATAAGGTCCAGGAGCAGAAAGAAGAAAGAGTCTGAGAAAGAAAAGGCTCCTTGTCCTAACAGGTCGTCAAAAGTTTGCATTTTGTCCATTTGTCTTTCTAACTAGCCAAATGTTATTGTCTCAAACATGATTAGTGATCCTCTGAAGAAGAGTTCATATGAAGCACACGCCCCATATTTGTTTAACACATGAATCATTTATTTTGTTTAACACATGAATCATTTATTTTGTGTAACACATGAATCTTTTATTTTGTTTGTTGCAACAGAATCAGTGACCTGCTGAGCAAGGAGTTGGCAGCCATTGAGAAGCAGAGAGCCTCCCAGACCAGAGAGATTGAAGCCCTCAAATCACAGATCCTACAGAGGTCCTACGACACCAAGATACTCAGCGAAAAGATCCTCGACTTCAGGGTAAGTTGAATGGTAGTTTGTAGCTCCATATGGATTCAAGCATCATTATATATAAGAGCAATAGACAAAAGTGAATATCATTCATAGATTATAGCTATCAAATCACAGATCCTACAGAAGTCCCACGACACCAAGATACTCAGCAAAAAGATCCTCGACTTTAGGGTAAGTTATTATTTGGTACTTATAGCTGAGCATCATTAAAAAAAAGCAATACAAAATGTCAAACTGAATTTTTCTCCAGTTAAGGGGGCCAGTCTGGTAAAATACAGTGAAATGCAAGTTGATAAAGAATTCTGAATAAATCATTACTTAATTAAGTAAACTCCTATAAACCATATATTTCTGGAAAGATGAGACAATGGAGAATCTAAATCTTTTTGAGAAATTTAATTATCTCATTAATTATGCAAATTATATGCAAATTTCTCAAGGACATGAATATTCATCAAATATTTTAGTGCTTGTTCTTTTTGCTACTTCTGTAATTGTGATTACAATATCAATGCACTTTTATGTGATTCTGATAGTACATGGTATGCACAACAATCCTATGACACCGTTTGTATAATTTCCATCATTTACATAAAATTTGCATATTTCGAAGAAAAAACAGAAATACGTATGATTTTTGTTAATAATTTTGCTTGTGAGGTATGTATGTGCAAAAGCTATCATAGGATTGTTTGTTGTATGAAAACAAATGTTACTGCCAATTTTGAAGTAATTCTGATGAATATTTTTCAAGTTATAGCATTTTTGGTCTAAAAAACCTTAATTTTGGTAAAACGGAAGTTAATGTAAAACCTATATTTTAACACAGATATAATTCATCACATTCGACTACATTATATATATATGTAATTCTGATTTTGGAAGGAGCACTTTTCGGTGTATTTTAGGGTCAACGTCAATTAATTAAACGTTAATTAAAGGGGTAGTTTAGTTTTGGTAGGGCTCAACTTTAATAACCAAACATGGACAGTTACATTATAAAACTAATAGTTTTAACTCCACCATGCTCGAAAGGTATACAAAATTACAAACGACTAAGTAAAAAGCCCGTTATCATTATAAAAGAGCCATTAAAACTCAAGAGGGCGCTCTCTAAAAAGGCATTGGTTTCAACCAGTTTTCATACAAAATTATGCATGTGATATTTTATTAAAATAATGATTAAATAGAGAGATCACCAACAACTATTTAAAAAACGCTTTTGAAATTTTTGGAAAAGTGCAAGCATTTTTTTTATTTTTTTTGAAAAATTCAGCTAATTATTTGGGCCCCAAATAATTATAGGGTCAGATATATTTATTGATATTTCAGCCGTTTCTGGGCCGATTTTGACCAAATAAAGTTTATTCTGCCATTAAAATTGCATGTTCTCGCAAATTCGACACTCAGTTTTTCATTACCTCACAACAAAATTGTGATGTGCAGCGCCCTCTCTACCAAAACTAAACTACCCCTTTAAGCACAGAAGTAATTATCTGTACCCCATAAAGTAGGTATATTCTGAAAGCATACACTTCACAGATTATTTTGATCTGAAAATTAAAAAAAATGGATAGATTTTTTTTTTACCAGACTGGCCCCCTTAAACAGTTTCATACTGCATGGGTCATTTAGAAGACTTTGTTGTACTTTACTTTGTTTGTGACCACTGAATCCTGATTTAGGGCCAGCCAAACGTGATATCTCTATTGTACTTGCTGAACTGGGCCGCTATGAAACCAAAATAATGAAATATATATGAAATACAATCTTTTTTCTATCATGGCATAGGATCACCAATCAGGCTGCAAGTATGAAGGTCCGGTCACATATCACTGGATAACGTAAAACTGATGCCAGACAGAGAGTAACATTTTCAATCTGTTCGTCTCGGTTTGTATTCGTTTCTTGTCAGGCGATGTTCATTGTTATTTCCGGCGGAATGTTTTGTGCAGGAAGCAATGGAGACAACGTTCACCATCGGATAATCTGATTTTGCAAATTTTCTATACGTGGGGCATCCGTTTATGCTATGCGGTGATATGTGACCGGGCCTTGAACCGTCCTAGCTCTTTTTTCCACTTCTAATATTGTAAACAACATATATAATTCAAGTGTGGTCTTTTAAACCCACTTTCACATTTGTTTTTGTCATATCAATAATCATGGATGCATTGCAGTTCAAGATAAGGTATACTACTATAGTACCTTTTCTTTATTATGCTGAATATGCTTTTAATGAATATTTATTCCTGTAGTATCAGTTTGTTTACCAATCGAATACGTTTGCAATTATGTTTGATAGTATTGAGTTTACCTGTAGAGCAAGTAGGACTAGGGCTTTATTTCTATCATGAATTCATTATTTTGCCTTGTGTGTAGTGATGGAAATCTCACTGGTTCTCCCTGTTTATTGTACTAGGTAGATTCACACGGTTGTGATATTGTTACAATTAATTGGTACAACATCTATTTGCACATATGTTTTAGTGCTTCATGTTTGTCATGCTTGTAGTTGTCTTTTTTTGTTGTGGGTAGACTCAGAAATCAGAATAGTAATACATTACATTTATTTGTTTACCTTTAATTGTCAGTTCCCCTAGTGTTTTTGTTGCAAACATTGAAAGCTCAATATATGTTTGAGCTAGAACTTAACCTTGCTTGTAGGTGTCTGGTAAAGACAGCTTCTCGCTACAGTAGAGTTAAAATAAAAGAAGATATATTATTCTTTTATTTAAAACCTAGTTAGTCCCACTTGTGATTTTGTTATAAAGCCTTATAAAAATGTTATTGATATAAAGTTGCCTTATAGGAATCTGACAAACGCAACTTCCTAGGTGTTTTGGACCTCTCAGAATGCGTAAAGATGGGAAAACGAGTCTTGCAAGTTAGCTTTAATGGAAGCCACTTCATTTCTATCATTTTCATTGCATTTATTCTATACAAGCTATGTTTTGAATGCTTGTAAGGTATTATGTATCATATATTTCAGTGGTATATAACCTTGCCTTGTGTGTAGGAATCCGGCAAACACAAATTCCAAGGTGTTTTGGATCTCTCAGAATACAAAGTGATGGGGAAACAGGTGAAGTGTTTTAGTGTTGGAAGATTTGACAAAGTTGTTACTGCATGCTTGATTTTTGTTTAGTTTGTCTTGTTTTGCATGAATTTTTATGTAAGGCATTTGTAACACTTGACTCATTATTATTATTGTTACAAGGTTTGCATGCGTTCTAATCCATTAATTGGTGCATGTGCATTCATGTTTTGCTTGTTGCAAGTTTTGGCATTTATTTGTGACTCATTATTTTGCAGGTGGTCTGAGTGCCTTTCTGTCACTTGAACATAAATGCATGTATATCTGCATTCTGATTGTTAATGTGTGGAAAACAGTTCTCGATCATTTTCTTTTTTTATGCAGCATATTGTACTTGCATAGTTACAATTTAAATGCATTTGGTAAGATACATGTACTTAAATGCAGGTCTCCAGATTGAAACGCTCAAAACAGTGACATTGCATGCTTTATGTGTTTGTTTAATTTGAATTAATTGCATGAATTTTGTAAAAAAGAAAGAAAAAAAAGTATTTTTTTGCAGGTAAGGTTGCCTGCTGAACTAGGCGATACTTGGACAGCAGCTCCTGTTTTAATGTTTCAGTGACTGGCTTACTTTTATTGCGTTCAGATTCTTTGTTTTGTTTGCCGGTTTGTAGTTTCTGGCACTCGGCTGTGACAAGTGCATTAATTACTGTGTGAAACCTCAGTGAAACCTCATTACATCAAGCACCTTGGTCCTATTCAATTGACCTTATAATAAAGAGGTTCCACTATACAGGGTGGCCCCCAAAAAACGGAACAGGGCACTTCCCGAAATAAAGTAACAAAACGATTATGTCCATCAGATAGAGTGTCTTTTTAAATGAAAAACAATACCAAGAACAGTAATGTTGGTCGTGTAGTTTTTCGTTTTAGGGCGCTCTGAGTGACACCATGTCAGGTTCCCATTTTTGTCAATTTTTACCAAGTCAGTGCCTGATAAATCGCACTTACTGCCCGTCATAGCATCGAACAATGAGCAATACGCGCGTTTTTGTAAGTGTGCATTCAGCTGTGTGCCGAGATAATGGGCATGGTTGTTCGATGCTATGACAGGCAGTAAGTGCGATTTATCAGGTAAAAATTGACAAAAATGAGAACCTGACATGGGTGTCACTCAGAGCGCTCTAAAACAAAAACTACATAACCAAAATGATTATTCTTGGTATCTTTTGGACATAATCATTTTGTTACTGTATTTTGGAAAGTTCCGTTTTTTTTTGGGCCACCCTGTATTGTGTTTTTGCATGAATACCAAATTTGTTAAATTTGTATTGGTAACATTTTAACAGGTAATATGTTCATTAAAATTATGTTTTATTTGGTTTAAAAAGTGGAACGTTTTCGCATGAACAGGTAACTGGATATCTGTTACATCATAACGGACACTGCATGCTTATGAGAAAATATACTCACATTGGTGTTATTGCAAACATAGCAAACTTTGCATGCTAAACATGATTGTCTAATTGCCTTTAGTTATTTAACCCAACTGGTTTACTAAAATCGCTAAGATATTGCATTTTTGTGTTATGAGCTTTTAAAAAATTTCTACTTCAATTTTCTTTTTTTTTGTGTTTATGGTATACTTTTGTCAATCTTTTATTTTTATTATACTTTAAATTCATAATTTATTTTTGTAACTTCAATTTTCTTTGACAGTTGATTTAGAAAGTGCTCATGATGAATGCCTAACCCAATGACAAGAGACAATTCGATTATATGAAATTAGGATAATAAGAACTACTGAATCTGATTAAAATAAATACTATTAAAATATTAAACTTTCCAAAGAAATGCACTAGAAATACGGTTGGCATATATACATGTATGAAATCAAATATTTTTGTTTCAATATGTGATAATTCCAAGGAAGGAGTAACATTTAATGATAGAAATGTACAATTGCATTTTCTTAAATGGTGTGCTTTATTGCCGTTTGGCTTGGTTTCATTTGTGCTTAATGATTACAAAACACTCAAATGTGAACTACGAATCTCTCACTTCTATATTTACCATCATGTTCTGTTTTTTTCTTTTTTCTTTAGGGCAAAGAAGGCATCTTGACACTCTTGAAGCAAGTGAGTTAAACTTAAGCTTATTAAGGGTCTTCTTTGTTTAATGTTGGGAAATAATTAGTTCCCACGTGTTACAAATGTTGGTGGATGGTCTGTAAAGTTTGCTTCATTCTCCACGAGAAATGAGCCAGCACTTGTTTATTCACATGGTTGTCATGGAGAGATTCACTGGCGTAGATCTGTAATTGTTACGTTTTGTTTTCAGGGGGAGTCAATATTCATTGATGCTCAATTCCACTGGCCAAAAAGGGCAACAAAACAGAACCAAATTTTGGCCTTTGTTTAGGTCTGTTAGTATATGAACAATTGTATTATTACTTTCCCACTGGGCCACAAGGTACAGAATACATTTCTAGCCTTGATTTATCTATTTATGAATATAGGATAAAGGTGGGCCAACCAGAGCTCGTCCACGGAGCGTCAAGACAGAGACAGGGACCACAGTCAGCTCGGAGGATGCTGAGGATGATGATGAGGAGGGAGAAGATGATGATGAGGATGAGGAGGAAACAGATGATGAATCATGAAGGGAGGATGCGTAGTTAGCCCAAATGAAATGAGGCATCTTGGTACAGTGGGTATCTCTTTAAGACGAGCTCTGTTATTGTGAGGTACCTGACACAGTGAGGTAACTTCACAGGTCCAATATGTAATCCAATATGCAAGATATCTGATCTAACAAGGTAAATTCATTGGCCCGAATTCTCATCAGTGGCTCAACTTGCGCCCGCCCCAACAAGACAGAGACTACGGGTAACCAGTTAAACCATTTTGCACCTGCATACATATTGTGTTGTCGCTATTGGTACCCAAAGATATTCTAATTGTTTCCTTTCATTATCCAGTCAATCCCTTGAGTTCTGCTTATAGGTATCAATGGGCCCTTTGAAATTCAGTCATAGTATAACCGGTCACCAGCAATACGATGTCCAGGATGATCCAGGACGTAATCTGGCTGATGACCGACTATTGACTGAATTTCAAAAGGCCCATTGTCATGATCTCAAGGGATTGTCAGGATAATGAAAGGAAACAATTAGAATATCTCCGGGGACCAATAGCGACAACAAAATATGTATGCAGGTGCAAAATAGTTTTAACTGGTTACCCGTAGTCTCTGTCTTGTTGGGCCAGGCGCAAGTTGAGCCACTGATGAGAATTCAGGCCATTGAGCCCAAGTTGCTTGTTACAGTGAGGTTTTACTGTATTGTGTTTACAAATCTTGATTATGAAAATGCCCAACAAAAATTTTGGCTACCCACAACAGTGGAACCTTGTTGTACGAAGTGATTACGACCATGAAAATGACCTTGTTATATCAGGTATCTGTTTTACCACGGTACAAAATAAAGAAATATTAAGAGCCAGTAGGGTTTTTGTAATATCAGAGTTCATTATAACGAGGTTCCACTGTATATGCAAAATGGCGATGTTGAGTATCTTCGATCATTAGACTCTGGGTTAAGTCATGGCTAAAGTTTCTGCATGTCCAACTCCACCCTGCATCTTAAAGGTGCACCTGTAAAGTGTCAGATATTGCCCAAAATGATATTTGAGACTTCAATCCTGTATCAAAATCATTGTAAGATATGTCTGAATGATGTGCGAAAGTTTCATTGAAAAAGAACCCTGCTTTCCTGGTTAAAAAAGCCAAAAAAATTTCCTTCGGCTTTTACAACGAATTACTGTATGACATCTATGAGGTTTATGACCGTTCATTAACGCTCTTGAGCTGAATGATAGATATCGTCATACTAAAGGGGCATTTGAAAAAATCTAACCCAATTGTATTCTTCTCTTACCATAAGCTAAACAACACGGTAGAAGAGAAACGAGGAAGCTCCAAGTATTTTTCGTAGAGTTTTACTTTACAGGCATCCCTTTAAAGTGTTTCCCCCTTCCTCTTTTCTAAAGTTAACGTTATGCACGGGTCTACCCCAAATGGGTCCATTATTCACTGAGAAAGATTTACACAAGAACGCAGGGGTTTGTAATTCACTACAATGCTAGAATTGCCTCCAGTCAAACCTGTCTTAGTGGCCACCTGTCTATAACGGTCAACCTACCTATAGTGGCCACCAATATTGATCCCCTGCAGAGAAAAACATTGTTATGGAATCTGTCTATAGAGGTCCCGTACCTACAGTGGCCATAATGTTTGTTTCCATTACGTGGTCACTACAGGTTTTGACTGTATGAGAGTGTATGAACATATTGGATTTAAAAATGGTTTTATTTCAAAAAGTAGTGAATTCCTACGATGGCTAGAGGAGATCCATTAAATAGTGGTAGCTTTTTACCTAAGAGAGGGAATTCAGGAATTGGGTCACATGATAATTAACCTGTTCCCTTTGAGATTCTGAAATCCCCATAGACTTTGTACATGTATATAGCATAGCCCACCCAGTTCCCATAGGCAATGGGTTAATTTACCCTCCTGGTATAATTAAACATTTTATCAATGGGTAGCCTAATTTATGTACTTTCAGTATTCAGTACTTGATAAAGTAACTTTGATGTGTACTTTCTTCAAGTCACAATTCCATTGTTCAATCCACACATCCGTCCATTCATTCATTCCATTCCAATAGTTTTATCAAAATGTGTACAGTATTTATATGAAATTGTAAATAATGTAAACTATTTTTATGTAAACAGTCTATAATTGAATTTATTATAAATAAAAATGTGTTCTTTCAATTTATTTCACCTTTTGCAGGTTTTGATTACACGTTTCTCTTTTGGGGGTAAATGTAAGAGTAAGACAATGCCCGGACTCATTGAGGCATCACCAGTGCCCCGTTTCATAAAACTTTGAGACTTACAATAATTGAAAGTCCCACTTGGAATAAACAACTCCACTTGCAATAGTTGCAGCTTACAATAATTGAAAGTGTCCTTTTATGAAACGGGGCACTGATGTATAACCTGCAAAAATGACCTGAAAATAATCCTGCAATGCGGGCTTTTTGACCACATGTTTACTATGTGGACTGGGGCATGAAGTCAAAAGTTCAAGCCTTGCACATGTTTCATATGCCCACTCTCACATCTTGCCAGTACCAGGTTCTAGGACGGCAACACCCCCTGGATAGACGACAAGAGAGCAGTGGGTGTATTCTGAAAACTATTTTATCTACGCCATATCTACTTCGCTAAAATATATCAACTGTGCTTAAGGAATGGCGATTTGCTAGAATACAGTGTAGCCAACAATTATTTGGACACCCTGAAAAATAGGAAACTAACTATTTTGATAATTTTTCAAAAATGGTCTTATATTTTATCTTGATTTCAAAAAAGCAGCATCTAATAAACACAAACAATGAATTTTAGGCAGCTTTTTAACCAAATATTTTCTTCAAAATTTGTTCCAGCATCATTTAAATTAAAGTGATTTTTTCAAGGTGTCCAAATAATTATTGGCTACACTGTATATTTTAGTGACGTAAATATGGCGTAGACAAAATAAATTTTAATTTAAAAATTATTTTCAGAATACACCCCCAGATGTGCATATCATACACACTGGCTTGAACCGTGACATCATTGTAGTAGATAAAGAGCCCCTAGATTTTAGAATAGAGAGGGTAACCCTTTACAGGTAATACAAGTGCTTGGTTTCATCTACACAATGATGTCATAACCATCACAAGTAACTTCTTTCAATGACACAAGATGAAAGGTGACTACTTAAAAGTTCCTTTATTCTTCATAAAATAAAGCAGTTTTTCTCAGATTCTACATATAGATATAAGTCAAATGTATCTTCTTTCACAAAAATGAGTTGTATTATGGCACTTTTCATCATACAATATACATCTAGGAATTTCATTCAGAGTTGGAATGTATACATTATCAAATATGTATTTAGAAATGTCACAAAAAATAAATTTCAGAATATGTTTTTTTGAATAATTACTGTAATAAGAACTTCACATTAGAAAGCTTAAACAGTAGAAAGGCACAATAATAAATGCAAGATGACCAAACATAATAACCTAACAAATAATTTGTCAAAATACGAAGTATACATTTTAAAATATAAAATAACAACATTTGTGAACATCTAAGTACAGTGTACTAATAAAGAAAATGTTTGGGACTAGGGGGGTGTTGCATAAACAGTTGCGATTAATCGCAAGTCAGAAAGTGAGCCTAAATGGGCAATTCTGATTGGCTCAAGTGTGTCAAACCAAACTGCGAAATCGTAACTCATGCAACATCCCCCAGGAAAAATAATAACTTTGTTACATTTTTGCCCCCCCCCACCCCCCCACCAAACAAAATGCACACAAAAAGGGAGTATTTTATCTTTGGGACAGCCGTTCTATATAGTAACATTCTAATAACATTTTGTTATAAGATGAAGAGAGTCAACTGTACTTCCATGTCAAAGTAAAATTAATGCAAAATATTGGAAACTATTATAACATTTTCCCTTC
This sequence comes from Echinarachnius parma, assembly GCA_037951105.1. Lineage (NCBI taxonomy): Eukaryota > Metazoa > Echinodermata > Echinoidea > Clypeasteroida > Echinarachniidae > Echinarachnius > Echinarachnius parma. Next base: position 39,172 of record JBAMJV010010007.1, read on the forward strand.
ACACAAAATATATTTTCTAGTTCTAATTCTTTCAAGTACCAACTTTGATTGAAATCTGACATTCAACAACATTATTTCATTGGTCCATGAGAGTCAATTGTATAAAAGTGTATTAACCCATTCAAGACAATTTGATGTTGGTATAACATGCAATCTCCTAAGATCCCAGCAGGATCAAGGATCAGTCCCGAATGGGTGAAATATGAAAGACTACATTCTACAGCACATACAGGTACAGGACTGCCCCAGATGAAGGCAGAGTGGCAAACAAACCCTCATTAACCTTTGACCTCTTTCTGATGGTGGGAACATGATTTGAAAGGATCATACAAGATATGTTGACAGGCACTAAACTAATTTCACTAGTCCTTAAGTCTTTTTTATGAGTTGTAACTGTTACTAACAGTATTAAAGTAAATATGAAAGACCACATTCTACAGCACATACAGGACTGCCCCAGATGTAGCACGAGCGGCAAACAAACTCTCATTAACCTTTGACCTCCTTCTGATGGTGGGAACATGATTTGAAAGGATCATGAAAGATAAGTTGAGCTGCACCAAACCAATTTCGCTTGTCCTTAAGTATCTGTAATGAGTGTACTGTTACTAACAGTATAAGTATATATGAAAAATTGCAATCTACAGCACATACAGGACTGCCCCAGATGAAGGCTGAGTGGCAAACAGACTCTCCTTGACCTTTGACCTCCTTTCAGGCATCTTGGCATAGAACTCCTCCTCTACCTGCTTGAGGAAGGCGGGAACCACGTCAGTGGGTACCATGGAAACGGTGCACCCCGCCCACCCAGCTCCTGTCAGCCTCGAACCGAGAGCACCTGCTTTCCTGTACAAGAAAATGATAAAAGAATTAAACTGTTAACTCTTAACGTGCCAGGGATTTTAATGCTCTATGGCATTTGTGTGCATTATAACTCGCAGAAATGCGAGCTTGGCACGTTAGGAGTTAAATACTATCTCATATTGGTATAACATGCATTCTCCACACATCTCTGCCAGGGTCTTGTGACTACTTCTACTTCTACTTGGGTACTCGACAGGGTCCATCAGTCAGGACGTAGAGTCGAGGGGAACCGGTGAGGTGTCCCATTAATTGCCGATTGAGGCAACTGCTCCCGCAAAGGCTCCTAGTGATGTAGAAGCCAAGATATTATTGGGGAGCGCATTCCATGCTGTTACAGTTTGTGGGAAGTAGGAGTTCTGGTAAAGCTGACTAGGTAGTCAAGGGCCCTGTAACAGAAAGATTAATGATTGATTGATCATACGATCCATTGATTATGATACAGGTCACTGAACAGGTCAACTTTCTATACAATTTTCTTATAAAATAAAATTTTGTTCTTTATATCAAGTCCTTGTATAATTATTCACCAAACAATTTAGTACAGATATCTCTTTCTTGTTTTGTTTCTAGACTTTCTTGACTGCAACACTTGAAACTGATACAAAATAAGCTTGCCCTCCCTCCCCCCCCCCCCCCCCCGAACCAAAAAAAAAAATCGAATTCTCTTTGGAGGGGTGGTGGTCCTAACAAGGACCTACTCATTGCTCAACATCTTGCTCAGTATATTCTGGCCACTGTCATAAAAATGAGCATAATGGAAAGGAAAACAAATTGACATCCTCTAATTAACCCCTTGCCTCCGGGAATCTGGTGGGCTATCAAGAGATTTCAGCCTCCGGGAATCTGGTGGGCTATAAAGAGATTTCAGCCTCCGGGAATCTGGTGGGCTATAAAGAGATTTCAGCCTCCGGGAATCTGGTGGGCTATAAAGAGATTGCAGCCTCCGGGAATCTGGTGGGCTATAAAGAGATTTCAGCCTCCGGGAATCTGGTGGGCTATAAAGAGATTTCAGCCTCCGGGAATCTGGTGGGCTATAAAGAGATTTCAGCCTCCGGGAATCTGGTGGGCTATAAAGAGATTTCAGCCTCCGGGAATCTGGTGGGCTATAAAGAGATTGCAGCCTCCGGGAATCTGGTGGGCTATAAAGAGATTTCAGCCTCCGGGAATCTGGTGGGCTATAAAGAGATTTCAGCCTCCGGGAATCTGGTGGGCTATAAAGAGATTTCAGCCTCCGGGAATCTGGTGGGCTATAAAGAGATTTCAGCCTCCGGGAATCTGGTGGGCTATAAAGAGATTTCAGCCTCCGGGAATCTGGTGGGCTATAAAGAGATTTCAGCCTCCGGGAATCTGGTGGGCTATAAAGAGATTTCAGCCTCCGGGAATCTGGTGGGCTATAAAGAGATTTCAGCCTCTGGGAAGCTGGTGGGCTATAAAGAGATTTCAGCCTCCGGGAATCTGGTGGGCTATAAAGAGATTTCAGCCTCTGAGAAGCTGGTGGGCTATAAAGAGATTTCAGCCTCCGGGAATCTGGTGGGCTATAAAGAGATTTCAGAATCTTGGAAGGGAAAAGGATAAACAACGAAAATGGTAAACAAATTTAGCTTACTTGCAGACTTCGACTAGTTCATCCAGCTCTGGGCAGCTGCACTGGTACATGTCTCTACAGCTAGCATGGCTGTCATTCATCAAGTTGCCTAGCAACACAGGATCGTCAGACCCGCCTTCCTCACATAGCGCCTTGAACTGAAGTACCCTGTTGGCTTCACTGAAGACATGTTTGGCTCGATCTTGCAGCTTGAATGACTGGACTGGAAAAACACAACAATGAAAGCTGGATTAGCTAGAGTATGAATAGTCATTATGAAAGTGATATTGGAATTCATTTTTTGTTCATAGAAAGAGTAAAAATCTGCATTGTGAGTCTACATTCACCCCCATATCAAACACCTCCCAATTGCCTTAATTCCATTTTCCTGATGGGTTCGGCTTGATTGTGCAGCCAAAACAATTTGACTGCATATGTGGAGAAAATCAAGAAGTTTAAAGCTAAGGCCATGAAAAATAAATGGTTGGATTGGCGTAACCCGCCCGACCCTAAAAATACCGCTGACCCTAAAGGTTTTTTCTGATTTTTTTTTTGTTTTCAAAAATATTGCGATATGTGTTATTTGTTTGTTATATGTGTGTTTTTGTGTATTTGTGCGAATCCTGAAAGAAAAAAAAAAAAAAAAAAAAACCTACTTACCTACCCTAATGTTTGGTTGCCCGTTACTCCAATCCAACAAAAAAAAATTGTTTGGCCTAATGGAGAACTTGTACATTTATATGACCTCTAACTTTTATACAGAAGACCTCACTGATCATTAAATAGCTTGAAACTAACATACCATGTAGGGTATTCTGACTGAGGCTGTCGTTGTTGAGTTCATCTTGTGTTACGCCCAGCAGACTGCAGATCTCATCCTTCTCATACGGGTGAGGATGTAAGACATCAGAAACGACCTCCAACATGTCTGCTAGAGAGACACCAAGAGCCGTCTGCACATCGCACAGACGTCGCATCTTCTTCCAGTCAAGGCCCTTTGCTTTGGCAATCACCTGTTGTGTTTATTACGTGTAATGAAAATTAAAATAAATTTGGTTAGTTTGTTTCAGAAGGTACACTATCTCCAACATGTATGAGAGAGAAATATGCCAACTGCTGATGGCATATCCCACAGGCACTGCTCAAGATTCTTCCTTGGCTTTGGCAATTATATTTGGGATTGTATTTTTCTCAACTGATTCATATAATTTGTTGTGATGATGTAAGATATCAATGTCTCTAATTTAATATATTTATTATATTTATGCTTTTACATTACATGATTTAAAGTAACATTTATGAGTAAATCTGAAGATTCTATTGACATTAAATATGATTTGAAAGTTGCATTCTAATGCAAACATCATATTCTAACTGCCGTCCAAGGAAGAAGATAGTATCTCACCTGTGTTGCAAGTCGGCATTCCACCACCCTGATGTTGAAGTGTGACGTAGCAGCCTTATTGAGCTGCACACAGCTGTTAGCGATCACAAAGGCCATCCCTGCAGGCAGCCGCACATCATGTGCTCTGATTGGGTTGAACTCTATGTGCTTCGCCTGGGTGAAGGGTTTAAAACACAAACAAAAATAAAGTTAGAACTAAAATAACTTTCATTAAAAATGACATGTATGCAACAACCATTATCAATTAAATAACTTGTCTAACATCGTGTGCTCTGATACATGTATGCTTGAACTCTATGAACTCAGCCTGGGATAAGTGTAATTAAAACAAAAACAACCTGTTCACAAACATTTCCAATTATTAACTTCCTGGCCGTGCCAAAACGCAAGCTTGCCAAAGTTACAAAGCCAAGTAATAGTATGCAAACTTCCATTTGCCCACTCATCCATACTTGTTTGGGGCTTCTAACAGTGGAGAAACAGCAAGGCACAAAGGAACTTCCAAAAGATTTTGAATGATTTTGGACAAAGTTGCAAAGTACTTCTAAAGCCCACCAGGCGCGCCGATTCCATCCGAAAACACAATGCATTCGGGGGGCAGAGCATTGTTCACAAACAATGCGCCGGTGAAACCCACCATGCACACACTGAAAGATCTGATTCCAATCCTATTCCGATCTGATGAACAACGCCTTATCTGAACTAAAACAAGATGCGCTCGTTCAAAGTACATGTATGTAGTATAGTTCAGGACCCTGTTTCATAAAGCTTTTGCAATTGTTGTAAGTGTCTAATTATTGTAACTACCATGGCAACAGCTGCAATGCTTCATGCTGATTGGCTGTTGACCTACTAGTTACAATAATTGGACAGCGCATGGTGGGCTTTATAGGGTTACAAGTGAACAGCATTTCTTTGCTTACAGTTCCTTCTTGAGCCAGGAAGCAGATAGACTGGTCCATGCCTCCCCCCTGGGTGCCGATGTAACGCTCACACCGCATGCAGACGTCTGCTAATTCAGCCTGGAGTTCAAATTCAAAGAGGGAGAGAACATGTAAACTGTAAGCATGTGTCAATGTGTCAATATCAATGTACTTTGGTGTTGTTCAATCAAACTGATATACAAGGATAACATTATGAATAATAATACAACAAAATCTATAATTCAGAAAAGATCATTTTGAAGTGTGGAAGCTTGTTTGCAAGGACCCTGTGATAATATTGAGTTCAGATATAGCAAAACAAGACCTGAGAATTGGACAGACCAGCAATTTTTTATACTTTGTCAATTCCTGAAGTCCAGACGTTCATAATGGAGCATTTAATGTTATGAATTTGACATGGTCTGATATCACTTTTTATGATTCATAGCAATACTCACTTTTGCCAGTGATATGCCATTCACATGCATGGTAGCCAGCCCAGCACAGCAGACCAACGCACTAGAGCTAGATAACCCTGCACTCTTGGGGACGTTGCCATCAATAAGGATGTTCATACCGGCAGCCTCTCGGATCTGAGCCCGCTCCACTATCCCTTTCACACCGCACAGAACGTAGTTGTGCCATTCGGGTTTGGTCTGGTCAATGCTGAACGATGATACATCGGAAGAAAATTCTCTGGAGAGAACAAAATAAAAAATACACACAAAATATTTTTAAATATATGAAATACGGCTTTATCTTAACTACTGTTCTACAACATAATAGAGGGAGAAAGAAGAATGAACTTTCTCCATAACCCCTTTCACACCACACAGAACGTAGTTGTGCCACTCTGGCTTGGTCAGGTCAATGCTGAACGATGATACATCTGAAGAAAAATCTCTACAGTAAAAAAAAGGGAAACGGGGACAACAAACAATACAGATCAATTTATAGTACCCTGTAATAAGTGCAATAAATTTGGCTGAAGTATAAAACATTTAACCCAAACTTAAGATTTGGTGGGCTTGTCCCTTTTATTGGTCTGTAGGAGTTTTAACTAGTTTAGAACTGGTCCCAAAATACTCTAGGCTCAGGTTTATGTTTAATGGTGATTATACATGTTAAATCAAAATCAATCAGTCCTGAATGGGTCAACAGGTGGTTTTCATGCTAAAGTGTGGGTCCAAGGGAGGGTACTATGTAGGGGGTAAATTTTATTTTTTAAATAAGGAAGTAAATCATAAATCTCACTTGAATGAAGAGTTGATGTTGCTGATATTGATTTGCTTGTCATCATTTCTGCCCACTGCCATCACAATATCCTGGTCTATTGCCATGGGAAGCACCGAGTAGCCACAGTAGTCAATGTGCTCACCTGAACCAGTAGATAAGAGAGAGAGGTGGAGGAGAGTAGAGGTGGTTTGAAACATTTTCAGCTATACCAAAAAAATTGCTACAGAGCATTTTAGCTTAAATATTCACAACCAGTAAATTAGAGTCAAGGAGAGTCTGAGATCCCCACCTTGGCAGAATATTTCAATATGAAATAAATTTACGTGGGTAAAAATTACCAGAAATTATAAATTCAATAATTGAAAATGCTTACAGAAAGTTGGACTTGAATCAGAGACTTCTTGATATTTGCTAGATTGGTGCTCTAACCACAGAACCATACAATCCTTATAATGGTGGAACATTGAAGAAACCCTTTACAATGCTTGTTTTGTCAGAATCTTTATCAAAGGGAAAGTTACAACAATATATACGCAGTATGTTTCAAGCCATCAGAACAATATGAATATATAGTACTAAGTCAAGTTCTATTGGATGGTATGTATTTTGTTATCAGTTGCCCAAAACTAGGATTGGATGTTCCAAAACAAAACAAGAAAATTGACTATTTAGTTTTTAAATTATATGGTTGACTGACTCTATAGCAAGCACCTCTGTGTTCTGTGCAGTTCTCAAGACTGTTCCAGAAATACAAGTTGTATATATATTGTAGAGAAAGTGACATTTGGCATAATTTCAATTTCAAGACCCCAAACTAATTTGTGGTGGCCAATGGCTAGTGCTTAATTATTTAGATACACAATCAGTCTCTCTTGTTACAGCAGAGATGGGGCTGGAGGGAGATCATCTAATCATCACCCCCCCCCCCACTCAAACAAAATTTTAGATACTGCAATGATGCAATCTATGCTAGTGGCAAGAAACAACCCTGTGAATGCTGACATGTACTGTAGCCTACCTATCAAGTTGACTCTTCCTGATGCACGAGCGTAGAATGCAGGAGCTGTGCCAAACCTACTCTCAAAGGTGCTCGCTAGACTGGCATATCTAGAAAGAATAATAAAGATACAAGAAATAGCGACAGCCCATGGAAAGAATCGCTTTTAAGTGGTAGAGCGAAAAGCGTTTTAACGACACAACAAATTATACTAGATACAGTTGATTTTGTATACATGTGTGATAGTGCTTTTTATCATTAAAAGAAACATATTTATAGGGCATACAGCTACAGGTAAATACTGTGAAAGAATGGTGGCCAATTCTTTATTCACACAATTCTTTCATATTTCAAATGCAGAGAATTAACAGAACTATATATATGACAAATATTTCTTAAACCCGTTTACGACGTTTTTATTTGGGTAAAACATGCTTGCATGTAAGAGACCCCCGCGCCCGCTGAATCCACCCCATTAACAGGTTAAGTTTGAGTTACCTTTCTTTCTGAGACGATGGAATTTGAGAGAGAACTGGCGGAAAGTCTCCATTATTGGCTGCCATGTTTGATCCCAGTCAATGCTGTATGAATGAAGACAACCACGTTCTGAAATGCCAATGGAATGTCAACTGGATTCTCAAAGTGCTACCGGTACCTAGATCTAGTATGTATGTAGGTCTCTTTTATATGTGATGCTCTAACTGAATGACCTGCAAAAATGAAGTAAACATTCATTATTCATTAATTGTGACAGCCTTATATTATAGGGTGGATGACACCCCTGCAAGTCAAGGGGCTTATTGTATAAGCCCCTTGCACCGGTATGCACTATTTCCAGTAGGTGAATTATCAGTACTGATGGGCTAGACTAGAAAGTTATCAAAATGCAGATAATGTGTGATATTTATCACCACAATGATTCTTTATTGCAATAAATATCTAAAAAGTAGTCATACCTCTTAGTAGAAAGTTAAAATCCAGAGTTGAAATCCTCCAAAAGATTAAGTAAAATGATAACAGCTTCCTGTCTAAAACTGCATGTCCACACTGCTGGCTATACACTTACACTGTCACAGCAGCTCAGCTGTTGCATAGCTTCCTATTGGAGCTATCAATAGCGCCACCTCTTGTTTACTTGTTTCAATCTCAAATAAAAGCGCAGGTCGATGAGACGTGAAGTATATCGTATGTGTGTGAAGTCGACTTCTCGCTTCCTGCATGGGTCTAGCGCGGCGGCCGGGCGGCCAGGCCGGTGGGCCGGGCACGGCAAGAGCTACGGTCTCGCTAGCTTACAACAGTGGATGCATGGCGCGAAACGTTTGATTGCCGAGCTAGCTCATGGACCTGGGTCGATTGGCAATTTACTAAATCACATGACTTTAAGATAAATACTTGCGTTAAATTTGATATAATAATTTATGCGTATGAAAAATGTTTTAAAAAATGATTTATTACGTAAAAGTGTACTTTTATCCCATTCATGATACGCTTGTGTTGATTATTATGAAAATGATAAGGCAGATCTGTAAATGTTTACTGATTCGGCTGATCGGTAACAATCAAAATGGCAGCCTCCATGAGACTTTTCAATCTGCCCGCGTTCTCAAAAGTAACCCGGTTTATTTCTGTTACAAATGTCGTTACCACTAAAAGATGTAATTATTCTACACAAGGTGCTGTTAGCGATCCGGAGGAGTCATTGTATCCACCGATTCCACCTCCAAAGGACTCTAAACTAGAATTGATTCGCCTCGAGACGGAGCCTCTCATCGCCGCCGAAACTCCGGCGGAGATGATCTACGCGCTGAACAAGAAATACACGTGGAATTTTCAGATAAACCCGATCACCTATCACAATGGCTTCACCCAGTTTTACCGGCACATAACCAAAACTGAAGTAGTGGAAGACCTTCCTGAAAAAATGAAAACATGGGCTGAGGGAGAAAGCGTCACAAACCACACAAAAAACTTAAGCAATTTTGTGCAAGATGTCATCCGGAATGATGTCGCTATTGCGTACAGACACAAAATGTACGATATGCGCAGAGAACATGAAGTTGGACGACACATGTGCAAGAACTTGATGAGCAACTTGGTCGCTTATCTCTCGTCATCCAGTGAACATCTGCAAGATGCCGATGTAGACTATGATGTAGAAATGAAGTCTTTCTGGCAGAGAGGATCTCAAAAATTTTATCAGTATTTGGGCGAGCCACTTCTAACGATACGTACAAACAACCCTCTAGAAAAGGTATGTTATTTATACAATATAGATTTGCTTTGTATAACCTGACACGCAAAGCACTAATAATGTACTAATGAATTAACATTTTGTTCTATCAATCTTACTCTATTGTCAATTAAGAAAATCTAATTATAATTTCTTGAAACTTGTTAACTTATTTAGGGAATAATTATTAGAATTTAGACAGATGAGTATCACTACAATAACATATCTGCAAACATCTGTAGGCTTTATCTTATGCGACCTATGTAATTTGACAAGAAAAACAATTTATGCTGTCATCACAGTTTCATAATATTTACATAATATCTTCACAAGTTTGTCAAATTCAATATTAAACTTTCTAGTACAGATGCTAATAATGTTCTCCCATTTTCTTTTTGTGCAGATGGTCGAGGCAGATGCAGAGGTCTGTCATGGAGATGTCCCTGATTTCCCGTACAAGCCACACACCATCAGTGTCTTCCAGAAATGTTACAACGCTGCCTGCTTCCCAGGTAAATATTGCTTACTGGGTAACTTTTGCTTGTAATGTAATCAGACTTATGTTGCAATTGGTGTTATTGGTCTGATGAAATAATTTGTATCACTGCCTCTCTGAAAAGATAATTTTCCAGATGTTCTGAATTGTAACATTAATTTAATAACCAATTATATGCACCCAATGAAATTAAATCTATAGACAGTAGAGATGAGTGATTTATAACTTTCATGTTTGATATTTTATTACCCTATTAATTTAACTTAGTAATATGCGCTTAGAGACTGAATGTGAAATCGTATGAATTGTATCACTTTGTATTGATCACTTAGGTTTCAAACATGGAGGAGGTCATCTGAACGCCCACACGCAGATGTACATCCCACATTTGAACAGACAGAAGTTAGAAGAGCAGAATCTACTGCAAGAGGCTCTAGAGGGATTCGGAGTCAGCACCTCCTTCGGTTGGCTGAATGCTCTTGCTCTCTATCAAAGTATGTTTGTTCAAATACCTTTCTTTCAATATTAGGTGCTCCCAATGGAGTTGAGAAGGGTTATGTTTTTCAATAATTATGGGGGAGGGGCACATACTCTCAGGCGGTTTGGAGTCTGGCTGGTCAGCTGCTCTTTCAGTTGGCTGAATGCTCTTGACTAGCCCTCTATCAAGGTATTTTGCTTTGCATTCACTTAATTCAAATGGTTTCCCTCATATCATGTGCTCCCCTGGGAGTTCAGAAGGGTTATTCTTTTTTGTCATGTTATTGGGGGGGGGGGGGGGGGGGGGGGGGCGCATGCTCTAGAGGGATTCAGGGATTCTCTATCAAAGTATGTTGCTTTGCATTCACCTTATTCAATCACTTGTTCAAATATCAGGTGGTGTGCATTCACCTTATTCAATCACTTGTTTGCATTCACGTTATTGAAACACATTTTTCCATATCGGGTGCTCCCAAGGCAGTTGAAAAGGGTGTCTGTTTAGGTCAAGTTAATATTGGGGGGGAGAGGGGCACAGGCTTTGGAGGGATTTGGAGTCAGCTCCTCCTTAGCCTGGTTGAATGCTCTAGCTCTCTATCAAAGTGTGTTGCTTTGCATTTGTTCCCCCCGTATCAGGTTCAGTAGTGTACAAGCATTATGACTTCGGGTCATTAATCAGTCAACACAAGATAGGAGGAAAGATGATGTGGTGTGGATAAATTCATGTTAATTTGAAGTTCTAATCTGTTCATGTCAGTAGCTTTGTTATCTGTTCAAATGACTATTTACCAGAGAGCTGCTGCTGGACAGTCCCAGCCCATATGACTGACAGCCCCCCCCCCCCCCCCCTGTACTGTTATTTCAAATTTCACCTTTCCTTTTTTTTTTATGTCAAGATTTAAATAGGTAATACCAATCCATTAACTGTGTTGTCCATTTTACTTTTCCACCAGAGCACTGCTGCTACTTGGACATCCCCAAGCCCATGTCCTGCCAGACCATCATGACCGATGGGCGCCACTTCTCCTTCTACTGCTACCAGCTCAACACGCTGACCCTGGATGACCTCAAGGGAGGGGACAGCGACCTCAGGAATGTTTGTTGGCAGGTCGTTGACCTTCCGCTGTTCTCAGCCGTGGAGAATGACAAGGTTGTTGACTTCAATGAAGAAGTGCTGAAGTTGATTGTTGCTTTCCTTACAAACCCTACTTCTGCTTCTCAAGCTTTGGTTGAATGAATACACTTTAGGAGATCTGCAGTCAAATCTGCGTATAGTGACCAGCTAGAGGAAACAAGGAAAGTGACCACTGTAGACAGTTGGCCTCTATAGACAGGTTCCAAAACACTGTTTTTCTTTACTGTGTATCACTTTTGGTGGCCACTGTAGGCAGGTTGGCTGCTATAGACAGGTGGTCACTAATGATACAATGCATTAGTGACAAAGATGCATGATCGATCTGAAAAAATTACTTGAAAGATAGATTTTTACGTTGTAAATGGAGGAGACATTGATATGTGTGTTGGTAGGTCGTTGATTTGTCAGTGAAATGGGTGAAATGTTTTTTTTTTTACATTTTAGCATTTTGGACAAACTCTACCAATTAACTTCTATGACCTCCTAAGGGGCTCCTAGTATCTGTTATATAATGTTATTCTAAAATGTCAACATGATTAGTAACTTTAGTTACTGTCATAAATTTAAGATGATTTAAGAGGTATACTAATTAATCTGTTTTGCCGACAACGATTAAAGTGCTTGACCCACTCCACACCAACCTCTCATATGAACTTAAAATTATTTACTTTCCTGAAGAAAAAAAACCCATGTACATTTATACACAAAGATGCTTGCAGAAAGTATGCAACATCATAACAAGTATTTTTAGTTAAAATTTGAGATACAAAGTCAAAAGTCAGAAGCAAGCCCTAATTGAAGCATGTACACGTAACCACTTCCTAATTGCCAGTCATTCTAATGATTTTTATTCAGGAGCCAGAGCTCTGAAATGTTGTTTACATAATATGTACAAATTGTATTCTAAAATACATCGTTTTGAAAGAGACGAGTTCAAATGTCCTGATGGAATCTCATTACCGGTATCTCAAAGTTCAAAGAACAGTGGTATAATGTTCACTTGTGTTTCATTCAATTAAAAAACAAACATTACATTTGCCTACAAGTATACAATGTAATTGCGCATTTACCGTGGTAACTATTACTATGTTACTTTATCAGACAGAAGAAGATATTATACTAATACTAATAGTAATGGTTGCTACTTATATAGCGCACGTTCCGCCTATCGACGCTCGTCGTGCATTACTATTATTACTGGGTCATCGGATACATACATACTGCACTCAATCCAGCACAGATAAATCCAAAGGTATTGCTCTGATTGTAGTGAGCTATCCCATGAACATACATGTATTTGGAGTTTTGTCAACTGGTACAATACAGTATTTATTAACTAATACATGTACTATTCCTTTGTAATGATGTTGAAAACCAAATAAATTTTCATCTTGCAATTAATGCCATATTATTTGTGTAACATCACAGCCACGGTCCTTCTTTGAATGTTCGGAATAAAGGATTATTGTTCTTACACTATGCATTAATTTGAACAAAACTCCCTTTCTCGTTTCTTAAATTAGCAATGTTGAATGGTGTCTTTTTACAAGAGTATTGAAACATTATGTCCGGAGCAAAGATCTGTGCATTATAAAATATTTGATTAAAATATTTGTATAAAAGTTGAAATATACTGTTTGCATGACCCTCTTTTTATTCTGGTTTAGTTTGAAAGTAATGAGAAAGATATTTGGTTTATATGCTTATCACACTAACAGACTGAAGGAATACATTTGAGACAAATGTTGGCTTTAATTCAAGAAAGAAGTTACTAGATGAAATTACATAATATAATACATAAATGTACACTTAAAACATATTTAGATGGATTCAACAAGGATATAGAATACATGTACTCATTTAAATATGTTCAATCAAGCATTTACCTTCAAATGTACGATTGTAATTTAGCACAATAACAATTTACAATGTTAAAATATTATAGATATGAAACAAAACATGATTCTCACATATTCACCCCCAAATACAGAAGATTTACATAAGTGCATGGCAATAATGACCATGTGCCAATCCTATTGTTTGTTACCATTACCACATATGAAAACTTGAATGTACAGATTGTTGATTTGCCTGTTCCTATTGTAAAGGTATAATGGTTCATGCGAACGTGTCTTTCACCTACATGGTTGCGTCTGTATTCTCCAATGCGCGGTGCAATGCCATGAAAGTATGTTGATGATTGGATAGTTGGATGGACAGATATGTAGAAACAATACATGTATTTACAGATTGATTGATGAATGATTGATTGGTTGATTGATTGATTGATTGATTGATTGATTGATTGATTGATTGATTGATTGATTGATTGATTGATTGATTGATTGATTGATTGGATTTGCCTAAGATCTTAATGTTTTCTAATATTTTTAGCAATAATAATTTTATATATCCTTTTAGTACCTTTCCAAAGCTTGTACATGTATTTAGCTTGCAAGTTACACAAATTGACTTAGATGACATTGATGAGAGCGGAAAATCTATACCAACTTGAATATGATTAAAAAAAAAAAACACTTAATTACTGTCTTCAGTAGATAGCACATGCAGAGAGTGAATATAATTTTGCCCAAGATACAGATGTTTTCTTACGTACAGTATTTTAGAAATAAGAATAAAATTAAACAAAATTACGCAATTGGCATATTCATGTACCATAACTATAACAACACGGTTAGGATAAAATGAAAATAAGATCGATACTTATTTACTGTCTTCAGTAGCTAGCACATGCAAGGAGTGACGGTAATTGGAATTTTGATAGAATCAATGGCTATTATAATGAATTCATATTTATATAAATCGATTAATTTTCATGGATTAAGTGTCTAACAAATGGCTATACTTATTCCTGAACCCTGGTTTTATCAGATAATACATACACAGATTAGTTATCGTCTTCATAAGATATCATAGTAGCAAACATAAACAAAATTGCTTCAACTGTATTGGTTACTCGTGTACTCTCAATCGTTATCAAATATCAAAACATAGGCGTTTAATTGCCTTGTGTAAATCTAAAGCGCTATGTACACGGTGATGTAGCGTGATCGATTATTTATTTCTTCATCACTAGTTATATTTTTTATCGTGTTTATTGTAAATTATTTCGCCTTTTGTTCTGTATTGCTTTTATACAAAATTTGGTAGGGCACATACCCCCATGCCAACTCCACCCCCCCCCCCCCCCCCCTCCGTCCGACGCTACGCCACTGATGCTACACCTTCATGCGAAGACACGCATAGATTATTTGAGTTGTTTGCTATCTTGAGTAGATAGCAATTCATAATTTAGAGGAAAATAGAGAAAGAGAGAGAAAGGAAACGAAAGGATGTCTGATTTAAAAATGGGAGGAAAGTGAATTAAAAGGGAGAGTCCGGAGGGCGAAGGGAAGAGGAAAGGGGAGAAAGCTCTCTACTTGTAAACTGCGCATTTAATTTGTTTCCCATTTCATCCTTTCTTATTATTTCTGTATCTTTTTATTAAATTTATTATATCAATACATGTACTACATTAGGAAGAGTCCACGTTGACCCAAATTTTACTGACATATCAATACATCCCTGTCGCCTTTGAGATGTTGGACAAACATATTATCCACTGGTTTATTTATCTGACTCTCTATATCTTTATTATGCGGTAATGTTCATGTACGACACGCCGACCACACTCCCTTTTGTTGAAGGGGGCTTGTCGATTGAGCAATGCAACCTAGGACTGGGAGGTGTATTACGAAAAACCCATGTTGTAATTCTGGGTAATGATTAAAACGGGAGGTTTAAATCTGTTTTAAGCATATTTGTTGTAGTACGCAAGTGGAATAGACCGATCAAGTTTATACCGTTACCCGTTACAAACTGATTGTTAATCAAAGCTAAGTTTTTAAAGTAAAATACTTATTCATAAACATGCTCATGTACATGATTGTATACCATTATTGGTTTGGGGGCACTGTCTTCATCCCCGGAGCCCCATACTACGTCAGAGGTGCACAGTGAGGAAGATGCTGTTTCTGCGCACGCGCAGTCAGCTGTCTCCGCCCCCTTACGGCCCTCGCTCTTCCCCTACCCTCCTCTTTATCTCGCTCAGGTTTCCAGAGACGCAACATCTGAGTAGATTCTCTGACGGGCAAACCTAGCTAGCTGCGATCGAATCGAATATAATTATGCACTCTGCTATGCACGGAGGGTTGTCATGCGGCAAATAAAAAGTTGAGATTGATCGCCTTCCAAAGCCATCGAGGCGAATCAAATTACTGGTGGTTATGTGGTTGGCTCACCGATGTGTGAGATTTTCTCTCATCCATCGCTGACGTTCGGAGGACGCAAGGATGCATTAATCAGACAAAAGTTGTTCCGGTATTCTAGCGAACACGCGACATTCGATGCTAATGTTGACGAATGTCAAAGAGCATGATATAGGTGCCAACATGCCTCCCTAATACAATTATGTTTATTTGGAAATAAAGTGACATTATCAGTACGGTGAAATGGAATATATTGCAGAGCGCGATGTCGCTGACATTAATCTTACATTTGCAACGGATGTCGTTACCAGACTAGTTATGAATTTTACGGAGCCCAGTTTGTGGAGTGATGCAACAATACTGCTAAATACCTCGGTGACAGATTATATGTCAGTGGTATCTGATGCACCAGGAATATCCTCAATTGGATTCACCTCGGCATCGCCGTCTTCTTGCCAGCCGGGGTATCCTGCGCTGAGACAGGTGTGCAATGACCCCATTTTTAACCCCATCGTATGGACAGTCTTCGTGGTCGTCTTCGGTATCGTCATCGTCGCCGCCATCGTGATGAACTCGCTCGTTCTGCTGGTGATGGCGAGGTCGAGGCGAGCCAGGCGGCTGTCGCACAACGTCTACGCGACCAGCCTCGCTTTCTCAGACCTCATGGTTGTCCTGATAGAGTCTCCGTTCATCTACGCGCAGTTCCTGCTTCCAGGGCATCTATCAGCAAGGCTCTTCAACAGCGGAACACACGGCCTGTGCCTTATCTTCTTCTTCTGCAACTGCCTCTTCGGGACGGCGTCTATTATGACCCAGCTTGCTCTCAACGTGGACCGCTATTGCATGATCAGCCACCCACTGACAACTAGAGCCCTTGCTAAGCCCACCAAGACCAGGGCTGGGTTCATCCTGATCCTGGTCTGGTCTGTGGCCATGATCCCTCAGTTCGGGAACATGTTCCTGTTCGGGGAGGTCCGGAACGAGTCTTACCAGATGACTGACCAGGTCAACACCTACGAAGTGCATTTCTGCTTCACCGTCAAGTCAACCGACGTCCACCCAAGTGCTCCTCACGTCTACACCGCGACAGTCTTCTGCATTTTCTATCTGTCAGCATTGATGTCCACTCTTGGTTTATACGTCAAGATTGTCATCACCCTCCGGGACTCCAAAGCTTTGACCAATGGTGAAGTGCCCGCCAACTCGACTTTTTCCACTAGGGATGCTAATGGCTTAAAACGTCACAATCATCGACGTCGCGCCACCAAGAACATCCTCCGCATCATGGGTTGTTCCGTCGTGTCTTACAGTTGCTGTTACTCGATCTACTTCTACGTCAACTTCTATTACATCTACTTTGGCCTTCTGCGGAACAATGGATTTACAATGGTCGTTGTTGCGAACATCATGGGCGCGCTCAATGCGCTCATCAACCCCGTTCTTTTTGCCTGTTTTCATGATGAATTCAAGAGATTCTTTCTCTCCAAACGGTGGATGTTATGTTCCCGGGTAGCTCAAAGAAATGATCAAATGACAAGCAATTTCAGCAGTGGATACGAATCGAACTGCTAGGACGACGACCCAGACATGCACCGTCAATATTGTTTGGCAAGGAACCTCATGTAGTCATGTTGACAACAAAAGTTTGCTTATATACTATCTTAATTATAGCACTCCCCAGGGAACATTATAGCCTAGTTTTATTACAGCGATTTTGGGATTGCTATGCATCAGTTTCGCTATTTAAAAAATAAATATGCCATGTTATTTGTGTATAATAAGTATGCACCAAAGATTTGTTTTAGAATGAAACATACTTTTAAAAATGAATGAAATAACAACACCAAATTAATCTTAACAAGTATAGTAGGAACATCGCGCTTTCTCTATTTCAATTGTATATGTTGTATAATGTGATTTATCTGTGAAAAACGAGTTGAGATATATTTTATTTCTGTATATAATCATATGTGCAATTATTGTCTTATTTGTATATGTGTTAATATAATGTAATGAATATCACCCATTCGATTATTACTTTACACAGGTAAAGTCTATCATTGTACACAGTAATTATGTAAAAGTGATTTGATTTGGTTGGTATAAGAAACATCGGTTTAGAAAACCTAAGTGGTGCTTAATGATAAGGCATACATTTCGTTATTGCCAATTTATTGTTTTTAAACAGTTTGAATTATTTGTATATATGCAGCGATATGAGACTTATTTTGTATGCTATATACCATACTTCTTAATTGCGTTTGAATGAATGTTCAAGCGCTCAAAGTTTTGTTCTACATTATTTATAAATTATTCCATATAACTTTTTTGTAATAACTGGAATGTATTATATACAAGACTGTTTATATTATTTTCCTGTGTATCTGTTTATCAATTAGTTGTTTATATTAGTTTATATTTTATGTCGTTTAAATCTGTATAGTAATATATATATATGCAATGTGTCCAATTCACATGCGTTTATTCAAACGTTTTGAAAAAAAATATCTAAAATATCTTTTCCACATTAATAGATAAGTTTGAACAATATTTTCCTAAGATATTATTGAACGTATAGTATGCCTTACATATTTATAGTACATGTATTTTGCGATATATTTTTGTACTTTAATGAGTATACTATAGGTTTTCCCATCCATTTTCAAACTATCGTCAATCAAATTCAATCAATGCTTACTTCAATTTCTTCCCGAGAAGTTAGGAAACTGCAATTGCTACATTCGATTTAGTCATGTACAATTCTAATTGATCAATGGTCATTCTAATTCAAAATTTGCTTATTCTAATTCGTCATTTTGCAATGGAATTCGTCCCAACTGGTTATAAGACGCACAATGTGAAGTTCAAATTCGTCATTGGTCATCCGAATTCAAGACTTAGTCGTTCAAATTCGTCATGTATATAGTCTGTTTGCTCTGGTTCATATGTATTTTTCTATGGAAGCTCATACAATTTATTTCAAAAGCAATTACTTCAATAATAATTGTTTATAAAACGATAAACTGATCACAAACAATTCATTTCGATATTGCAATTCACAAAACGATAATTGACCAATAGTCTGATTGATTCATCCATGCAATAGATCTGTGTTGGGAGACACATTACCATATCAAATTAATGATATAAAAATACCAAAATTTTTCAATAGACGATAGACTAAAATTGTATGAATTTCCGGGACACAAAACAAAGATAGAATCTGGGTTCAAATAAACAAAGGATAATAATGAAGAGATGATGAAGCAAAGTATCAAATACAGCTTTCAATATTGTTGGCGAATTTGAATGGGAAATAACGAAATTAAATGCCTAATGACGAAATTGATCATCACATTGTACACCGGCAGGAGTGATCGGATGAAATTGAATGAGCTTTGACTAAAAAGATCGGGTCATTGACGAACTTGGTTGCGAATGAACGAACTTGTGTGATGAATGACGAAATCGAACATTACATACGATCGGCAAAAGACTTTCCGGACGAAATTGAAGTTAACAATGATTGAAATTGAATGACGATTGTTTGAAAATGGATGGGAAAACCTATATAATGAGTACTTTACATTTCGGTGATATGTGTAGATAATTACCTCTATTGACACACAGACCATGTGCTATCCAATGCACGCTGTTCAATGAAATACAATGCAATGCAATTAATGCAATCGATATAATGCAACTGTGTTGGTTTCACCTGTCATCATGTATTGGTATCTTTGAGTTGGAGCTTATATATTGTACTATTGTATTATAATATTGGACTAATTTGGTCATGTGAAATTATTGAGTAGCATACCAATGGAGAACCTTGAAAAGGACAATGGTACTTTTCCTAATGTTTGTTACATGTAATTAGCTCCAGGAGTAGATATACTCTCCACCCCAGATCGAAATCTGAACTGAAACTCGTATAATATAGGATTTATCGGTCAATTTCGTAAGTTGGCCACACGAATTCATTTCGTGTGCATTCAATTTCGCCGATTTTGTCACCGCAGATGTATTTTGCAGTTCAAATTCGTTTTTTAACATTCGAATTCATATAACGATCATTCGAAAACATTTTGTTTGCATTCGATTTAAAACGTGTTTCTATTTCGTAAAATTGTCATTCAATTTAAAGCGAGTAAATTCGTGATTACGCAATACATGTACCGCCTTCCGTGAAATCCGTTGAAGAAATGGAATGCAAATAGCGTGTTTTTTTTTAATTGAATGCTAAAAGTGGTAAATCACTTTACCGAAGAGCTAAGTCGTATGCAAAAAAAAATGCAATTTTGAACCACAATTGCAAGCCTTTAGCTCAATTTCGCGACGAATGAGAAGCTTACGAAATTGGCCGAGAAAACCAGTGGCGGATCTACGGGGGGGGGGGGGGGGGTTAGGGGGTTTAACCCCCCACCCCCCCCCCGCCCCCCCCCTTGGGCTGCCAAGTGAAAATGCGATGTGCATAGAAAAACGCCATCATGTGTCCAGACCCACACAGTATCCGCATCGTCATTGGGTCAAACCACCCCCCCCCCCCCCCCCCCCCCCCCCTTAGCAAAAAGCTAGATCCGCCCCTGAAAACCTATATAGTAATGATAGTACAAACCATATAATTATAGTAATGTATTGTAAAAGCGTTTTTTTTAATGTCATCATGTTCAATTGCGCTGTTTTTAGTGTGCTAGTATATAAAGAAATATCATTATTCTGGCTTCGGCCGAGCTGCCCTAATAATAAGGCACATCATCAGTTCAAAGAATTAATACACATCAGTCCTATACCTGGACAATCCTGGTTAAAGAGCTGTAAATAAAGATGGAGTTTCTTGGTGACTGACATACCGGACGGTACGATGAGTTTGGCATCGAATGCATGACTTTCTCATTCAAAGGCGATAGTAGAATCCAAAAAGCCTAAACCACAATACTCTGATCATCATCCATAGAATTAATGATCTAGTCGTGTGATAAATTCAAACTTCAGGACCAATTGATAACTATAATAAGAATATCATATGTTGTATTGTTATGACGACAATATAATGTTTAGTGAGCAACGCTTGTATTGTAAAGCAAGTTTCAATTGTATGTGAATATTTTGTAAATTTAGGACCAAATTATGTATAGAAAAATCACCTTTCTATATTTGTATGACGCTTTATTCAGAATAAGCGACGTTTATATAAAGAAAGTTTGATTTTTATGTGAATACTTGATTCTCTAATCTTCAAAAGTGTAAAGAGAAAGATTTATTTTTAAAATCATGTATAATCAAATTTCACCACTATGCATTTTAAAGGGATCTAGTAACATTGTCCATATCCACACAACTTCTTTCGTAATCTAGTGGTTCTCTCATATATCTTGTTGTATTCGTATTACGAATGAAGCATGGAACAGGTTTTGGTTCTTCGAAATTCATTTTCGTTACAAAGAAATTTACGATTGAAATGTTCGGATTTTTATCTATCCACTGGATAGTCATAACCATGTAAGAAGTAAGTGCAATGTAATAGCAATTATCACTTTGCATTTTCGCTCATTACTCGGCCATATTACATCTATTTAACGTGAATTGTTCACGCAATACCCAGAGGACATAATTATCAGATCACAAAACTACACATTAAACCAACCATTCGCCACTTTCTGCACATGACAACAAAGTTACTAGATCCCTTTAAAAGCTATTTTGTCATCATAACTTGCTTTCGGCCTCCAGTGCAAAATCTCAAAAAAATATTGTCACTTGTGTTAATTCGATCTAACCTACGTACTTCTACTTCTACTTGGGTACTCGACAGGGTCCATCAGTCAGGACGTAGAGTCGAGGGGAACCGGTGAGGTGTCCCATTAATTGCCGATTGAGGCAACTGCTCCCGCAAAGGCTCCTAGTGATGTAGAAGCCAAGATATTATTGGGGAGCGCATTCCATGCTGTTACAGTTTGTGGGAAGTAGGAGTTCTGGTAAAGCTGAGTTCGAGTATGTATATGCTTGAGCTTATTTGGGTGGTATTGTCTGGTGATGCTTGGGGCCATTGGTGTGAGGAGTTGGTCAGGTGTAATTGCTACCATGCCATTCTGAATTTTGTAGAGGAGGCTAAGGCAGGAGATGTGTCTGCGTCTTTCCAGTGTAGTCCATTGAAGTTGTTGAATCATAGCAGACACACTCTCAGAATGGCGGTATTGTTGAAGAACGAATCTTGCTGCTCGCCTCTGTACAGCTTCAATCTTTGAGATGCTCTTCTTTGTAGATGGATTCCAGACTGTTGCACAATATTCCAAGCGAGGTCTAACCAGGGAGAAGAAGGCTTGTTGTCGGATCTTCTGGGAAGAGCGTCGTAGATTCCTATTGATAAGCCCGAGCATTTGGTTAGATTTCGATGCAATTCCATCAATGTGTTTTTGCCAGGATAGGTTGTGAGAAAAAGTAAGACCCAGGTATTTGTAGTTTTGAACTGCTGTAAGTTGAGTATTGCCCAGTAGGTAATTGCCTTCAATGTTGTTTCGGCGGAGTGAGAACCGTAGAAGATGACATTTCTCTGTGTTGAATTTCATCTGCCAGGTAAGAGACCATTGATGAAGGCGGTCAAGGTCCCGCTGAAGCGCATGGTGGTCCGAGATGTCATGAATAGGATTGTATATGAGACAGTCATCTGCAAACGTATGTGCAATGTGTATGTGAATTACATTTTGGAATACAAAGTGGCTGCTATACAATGCAATCAATAAAATGCAACTGTCGTATAACCCTATCTCCCTGGATACTGCTTCCGTGTAATGATTCAATGTTAGAATGTTGCCATTCAAGCATAGAGGCGAGTTAAGCTGCGTTCCATTAGAGCGAATTTTCACGGATCAAATCAGTGTTATTCATATATTATTCATATAATATTCATATTACATGGCGGATATTCGCAAGCGAACTTTTTAAATAATTCGCTGCGAAAAAAAAAAAAATTCGCCGTGGAAATTCGCTCTAATGGAAACGCAGCTTTAGTGGCGTATAGCTAAGGGGGAGCCCGGGGTGTCACTATACACATTGACGATGTGTACGCAGCCATGATCGTTAATAATTTCGAGTACAAGGGGGTCTTTTTAGCATGTGTTCGAACATTTTATCTTCGCGGAAATTATAAATAGAGTATATTTTCATGACGTAATATACGCATGATCGTTAATAATTTCGAGTAAAAAGGGGTCTTTTTAGCACGTGTTCGAACATTTTATTTTCGCGGAAATGATAAATAGGGTATATTTTCATGACAATGTTCACGAAATTTGAGAATTAGTGTATATTTTCTAGAAGGGTCACATGATCTTTACACCTTTGAATATGAAGTGACACCACCGGGCGGTGGAAAGGGGGGGGGGGGGGGGGGGGAAGTGCTCAATAGATGTGACAAAGCAATTATAAAATCAAGCCGAACGCCCGGCGCAGACAGAGCCGACTCGACCCGATCCGACTGGTTTTCAGCCTGATTAACTCAGTATGTGCTGCCTCAGGACTCCGGTTTTTTCAAGTCAAGTGCCAGACAGTCGGAGGTCATTCGAGGCCGATTCAACATGTTGGATCGGCTCCGACTGAGCGAAACTGACTCTAGCCTGACTGAAAACCAGTCGGATCGGGTCGAGTCGGCTCTGTCTGCGCCGGGCTTTAGGGTAATAAGTTTTTCAAAATGAAAACAATATTAAAGTGTGACCCAATATTTCACGAGCCTTCTTGCAACCCCACTCCTAATCATGCAGTCTGACTAGGCTACGTCATTAGACGAGTGCTACAAAGCCTACCATTTGCAGTTAAAAGAACAACAAACCGTAAAAATGTATATTTTGTTATAAAAACATCCATTATTATATCACAGTGGCGGAGTCAGGGTCAACCTGAAAGGGGGTGGGGTGGGGGGGGGGGGGGGGGGGGGGTGTAAGTGAATCGATTACCGGCTTAAGGGGGCAGTGACATAGCGTTATAATTCACATATAGGGGGTCACACGATATTACTTTAATTATTTACTAGTTTATCTTCTAGTGTTCTTGTCACATGATTGGGAGTACTTGTTTTTTTCTTGTTGATATTCCCCTTGCCCACATGTCCCCTCCTCCGTGGCTGCGCCTATTCACGAGGTAACCCTTTTTGCCAACAAATGTGTTTGTAAATTCGCCTCCCTTCAGTTTATGGTGACAGTGAGAATATTATTAGAGGGGTTGGGGTATTCAACCTCAGATACCCACCCCACCTACCCATTGCTTCGTCATTGGTAAACCATTGATAATTTGCTTCTGTGTTCGGTAACCAATCGAAATCTGACCTTGCAGTTTCAATCCCTTATCTGATGAATGGATGGATGCGTATGTTTCCTTTATAAGCCACATAATGGCCAGTAAATGCAACAGATATGGATACATTTTTTAATATGAAACTGCGATGATGCCTCTTGCTATATCTCGCATACATGAATATAATAATCTGTAACTCGTACTTCTCTGTAATGGTGGACATTTGAGTGCCATATCAATATGTAATTAAATCATGACACGTTGGATGACATACTACTAATAACTGGTATCTACGTTCCCATAATTAAATTACCCCAGTATTTAGGTGTCTGTTAATGTTAAAGGGGTAGTAGTTTTGGTAAGGCTGAGCTTTAGTAACCAAAACCTGCCCAATAACACTACAAACCAATAGTTATAACTCCAACATGCTCGAACGGTATAGAAAATTACAAACGACTAATTAAAAAGCCTGTTATCATAAAAAAGAGCCATTAAAACACAAGAGGGCGCTCTCTAAAAAAAGCATTGTTTTTAACCATTTTTCATAAAAAATTATGCATGTGATGTTTTGTTAAAATAATGATTAGATAGAGAGATCATCAACAACTATTTAAAAACCTCTTTTGAACATTTTTGAAAAAGTGTAGGCATTTTTAAAATTTGTTTAAAAATCATCGAATAAATGGGCCCCAGATTTATTCCGATCGGATATATTTATTGATATTTCAGCCGTTTCTGAACCGATTTTGATCAAATAAAGTTTATTCTGCCATTCAAATTGTATATTCTTTAAAATTTTACACTCAGTTTTTCATTACCTCACAAAAAAAAAATTTCGTGCAGCGCCGTCTATATAAATACCAACACTTAACTACTCCTTTAAATGTTAATTATAATCCGTCCAAAATCATATCTCATCACAAAGCAAACACATATAAATGGCCAATCGCAAAAAAAAATTCGTCCAGGCAATCAATAATAGTTATACAATATCTGCACCAAGAGGCGTGCCCGAGGCGTGCCCAGGCCTCCCCTATTAAATGCCCACGCTCCTAACTGCAATTTATTCAGATAAATAGAACTGTATTTTCAAAAATATATTACACATATTTTTTGCCTCAATCAAAACGTTTTATCTTGCCACAAAGACCAACGCGTAAACTCTGTTTGACTGCATCGTAATTGTCTCTCTTTCTAGCGTTGTTGATAAATAATATCTGCTTTGACAACAACAAAAAATACATCGAATCAGAAATAGATTGTGCGCCAGTCCTTTAGGAAAAACACAGTAAATGACAACTTAGGCCTAGAAAACGTTGAATCTGTCGGGAAGATCGATTCTTATTCAAAAGTTATTCAATTATAGCGCCAAGTTGGTTGCCGCTGGAGAAAGATGGTATTTATATACAATCAGTCGCTATTCTGTCTTACTCTTTACACCCACCTCATGTCAGTCAGTGTTCGCTGTAGGTTTTTTTTTTTATTATGTCTTTCTCCCTTTTTTCCAATTTTCAATTTAGTATCATATATTTTTCTATCTGCTTTCACTGATCAATAATATGTATATGAGTGAAAGGTGAGGCAAATCAGTTTTATGTCGGAAAATGCGTCCACATATTAAAAGCCATCACTTTATTGTTCTCTTTGCTCTGTTTTGTTGGTACATTTTTTACTGACGTACGTAGATTACTATGTTGATTATTTGTTCGCAGAATACATTTTCCATTTGAAAATGCATGCATCGCGATGAGCTATAAATTATAGAATATGAGCGTTCTTTAATCACACTCTAAATTTTCTTGGACTTAGATTATCTTATTCAGTTATTTGCGAATGTTTATTTTGGGGGAGTGTGAGAGGTGTACCCTGCCATGGCGTATAGCCAGATATTATATATATCTCCTTCCACTGATTTATATAATTATCAGTAAAAGGTGACGCAAATATTTGTTGGCAGAAAATACGTCAAAAAGCCTTCACCTTAATGCTCGTTTTGCTCTGATTTGGTACAATGTGTTTTTGTGACGTAAGCAGATGACGATACCAAGGGATTCAAGCTAGGCATGTTGACTTTTTCAATAAAGTTTATCATGGATGAAATGCGAAGAACTATGAAAGATGTGAGTGCTCTTTAATCACACTGGAACAATTCTTGGAATTAGATTATAATATTTGTTTGAGCAAATGCTCATGGTTTTATTTTTTTTTAAATTTATGAATGTTTATTTTGGGGGAGTGTTAGAGAGGTACCTTGGAGTTAAGTAGCCAGATTTTATTTGTATCTCCTTTCACTGATTTATATATGAGTAAAAGGTGACGCAAATATTTTTTGGCAGAAAATACGTCAAAACGCCTTCACCTTAATGCTCGTTTTGCTCTGTTTTGGTACATACGTGTTTTAGTGACGTAAGCAGATGATGAGATGATACCAAGGGATTCAAGCTAGGCATGTTGAAGTTTTCAATAAAGTTTATCATGGATGAAATGCGAAGAACTATGAAAGATGTGAGTGCTCTTTAATCACACTGGAACAAGTCTTGGAATTAGATTATAATATTTGTTTGAGCAAATGCTCATGTTTTTATAATTTTCATTTATGAATGTTTATTTTGGGGGAGTGTTAGAGGCGTACCTTGGAGTTAAGTAGCCATATTGTATTTGTATCTCCTTTCACTGATGTATATGAGTAAAAGGTGACCCAAATATGGTTTGGCATAAAATACGTCGAAAGGCCTTATGCTCGTTTTGCTCTGTTTTGGTACATAAGTGTTTTAGTGACGTAAGCAGATGATGATATAATACCAAGGGATTCAAACTAGGCATGTAGACTTTTTCAATAAAGTTATGCATGGATGAAATTTCGAAGAACTATGCAAGATGTGAGTGTTCTTTAATCACACTCGAACAAGTCTTGGAATTAGATTATAATCAGTTGAGCTAATGCTCATGTTTAAAAAAATGTTTTTGTATAATATGAATGTTTATTTTGGGGGAGGCGTACCTTGTAGTTGAGTAGCAAGAAATTATTGTCTATATGGCTGCTTGTCACTGATTTATATATGTGAGTAAAAGGCGACGTAATTATTTGAGGGCAGAAAATATGTCAAAAAGCCATCGCGGTAATGTATTTTTGCTTTGTTTCAGTACACAATCATTATGTGTTTAAGTGATGTAAGCAGATGATGATATGATATTAAGGGATGCAGGGTTTGTTTACTTTTTCAATTAGCATGCATGCAATGCGATGAACTATTACCAATTACATAGGACATGAGCGTTCTTTAATCACACTCGAATTTGTCTTGGAATTAGATGATGTTACTCTTTTCATTTATGAATGTTTATTTTGGGGGAGTGTTAGAGGCTACCTTGGAGTTGCGAAGGCAGAAATTGATTTTATATCTGCTTTTAATGATTTATATATTGAGTGAAAGGTGACGCAACTATTTGATGGCAGAAATACG
The DNA here is from genome assembly GCA_037951105.1 of Echinarachnius parma. Lineage (NCBI taxonomy): Eukaryota > Metazoa > Echinodermata > Echinoidea > Clypeasteroida > Echinarachniidae > Echinarachnius > Echinarachnius parma. Next base: position 66,538 of record JBAMJV010010007.1, read on the forward strand.
TTCAAATTATTATCATAAAATTCTTCCCTCTGATGCTTCGTTTGCTCTGTTTAATTTGTATACCCATGATATGTTTTGGTGACGTACTACGCAGATGATGACATGATATTCTAAGGGAGTCAATGTCTGTTGACTTTGTCAATTTTAGCATGCATGAAATAAAATGAACTATATAATAGGATGTGATTGTTCCTTAATCATTCTCGAATCTGTCTTGGAATTAGATTATGGTGTTTAAGCAAATAATTATGTTACTCTTTTCACTTACGAATGTTTATTTTTTGGGGAGTGGTAGAGGTTTACCTTGCGGTGGTATATCCACACATGTACAAAGGGGAGGGCACATTGGCGCAGCTCCGGGGGGGGGGGGGGGGGGCACGTGCCCCAATTATTTTGATTAAAACATTTTTTTTTAAACAGAAGGGGAAAATATGTGTTAAAATACATAAAACGCATAAGGTCTGCCCCCAATCACATGCGTGCAAACATGCATAATTACATAAGGAATTCTTACAACAATAACCAACATGTAATAGTCGGGACTTGGTAATGGAGACAGCACGGTATATAGCACAAACCAAGTCTCTTTCTCTGCAGTTACGGTTACGTTAATGAGGCTGATTTTATTTAGCTGATAGCGAAATGTCATTTTAGAGCACCCAAGTCGCCCAAATAATGATGTAAATTTAGTTCCATCAAATTGACACTATTTTATTTTTAGATAAAACATTCATAGCCAGGGACAAGGATACGAATTACAGTTAATGTAATTAACGTCATTAATGTAATGTATTATTCGATTAGATGAGTTGAGAGCATTAATGTATAGGTACTGCACTTAGCAAATGTATAACATTTCAATCGGAATGATTAAGAATGACCCAATTCAAATTCTCAAGGGAAAACGTTTTTAGATCTGTGTAGCCGACATTATAGTATAATGCCTTAAATTTAAAGTAGTGTAGGTTGGATTGTTTCTAGATTTTCTAGTATTGTAGCTATTAAATTTGCCCGAAGTGAGATCAAATTGAGCTGTGCATGTATGGTGTTTCAAGGTATATAAGTGACGATATAAACGTAGTTCTTTCTTTTTTCCATTTCAATATAAAATTATCTTTTTCCATACTTCATGCATTCCATCATGTCTCACACGCAAAATATGATAATTTCTTCACATTTACCATGAAATATAACCGAGGTGATTGTGCGAGTACATGTATTAGTATATGTATATTATTGTGCCGTATCATTGCTTGGTGCATGGATTTCGTTTCAATTTATGTCATGGTTAATTGGTAAAGTAGGATTGGGGTTACTGTATTTGGCCTTGTAAAATATCGAGTGACGTACAGTGTAGCCAACAATTATTTGGACACCCTGAAAAAAAGGAAACTAACTATTTTGATAATTTTTCAAAAATGGTCTGATATGTTATCTTGATTTCAACAAAGCAGCAACTAATAAACACATACAATGAATTTTAGGCAGCTTTTTACCAAACATTTTCTTCAAAATTTGTTCTAGCATCATTTAAATTAAAGTGATTTTTGCAAGGTGTCCAAATAATTCTTGGCTACACTGTATATGTTTATAAACATAAAGGGCTGTTTTGATGACCGTTGTATACATAATAAGACTTTGCATTTCTCCATGTTAGCTTCCTTTAAAACAATATAATTTGTGTTTAGTCTTCGAAATGTATATATAAATATCGGAAATACTTTAAACACATACGTAAAACACCATCGACCATTCAAAACACCATCGACCATCTTTGAATTAATGGTTAACAGAGTCAATGTTTACTAACAGAGCATGTAATATTAAAGTTGATTGGCTTACAGAGACTATTTCAAGCTTTCTGAACGATACCTATAAGTAGAATTCAGTCATAAACCCAAGACGGTGGCTTTCTGAACGATACCTATAAGTAGAATTCAGTCATAAACCCAAGACGGTGTTTTGACGAGGTTGGAATTTAGTGCCCCCAGTTAAAATTAGTGAAAAATTCTCATTAAATACTGTAATAACTAAGCTGACACGCGACAGCTGATGCCATTTGTAATAATTCCCATGCAACTTTATGTTAGTGTAATTGCACGACCAACACAGTGTAGTAAGCCCATTTGGTCCTTATGTGTATTTAATGTATTTGTCTAAAGGACAAACGTTTTGTTTGTTTCCCATCATTTATATTGAGTTTTTAGCACCTTCGTGACCTTATATATGAAAGATTAAGAACATAATTATGTATTATAAACACTGTATGATAAATGCCTTTTTAAAGTCATAATGACATAATTATGTTGATATTGAAAACAAAAATAACCGAAAAAAAAAAAAATTCATTTACACAATAAAAAAGCTAATTACAACTAAACGTCCATGAAATATTGTTAAATCGAAGAATATATTATATTCGTATATATGCTGATGCACTTACCAGTTAAATATAAATCAAATGTATACCAACAAAATAATATAGAAATATATACTTACGCGATTTTTGGTGGTTGTTGCGAAATAGTATCGCAATGCTTTTAAAGATACAGAAAATTACGTTTGTTCATGTTAATTTTCTCTGATATCGTCAAAGTAACCGTGATAACATGAGGGGCAACCTTTAACCAACTTTTATCTGCAGGGACTTTATCAACCACTCTTTCAGCTTCATTGAAAACATAATAATTTGCTTACATATATGTTTTAAAAGCATTTTTCACATGTTTTTTGTGTATACTTGCGCGCCCCTATATAGGCCCAGGCGCCAATCACAGTATAATCAACGAGGGTAGCCAAGCCAACTGTTTGTCCAAGATCTTCGTGTTCTGTTTGCGTTTCATGCAAGGACACGATGTATTGTTTACTCCACAAAAAACGGAGAAGGGATAATCAAATCAGGCAGGAAGAAATGTTTTATTCTTTCTATTTACGGAGGAAATTATGAATGTATTTTTAAACAGCGCATCGACATAAACCCTTTCAATCCCGATGGTTATGTATTTCTTCAAGGTATATGTTACAAACTATGATTCTGAATTGTTTTGATGCAGAATGCAATATCTCCTTTTGTCAGTTTGAGACATTATGCAATTGAAGTTGCTTAAAAATAAAGAGACAATAGTATGAACAAGTATTTGAAACTATTACTTATAGATATTTTAAATCACCATAATAAGCTTAGTATCATTTTAAAGTTATCATTTATATGCTATGATGGCGACATTACTTTAATCAATTTCTAAATCTAGCGTTTACAGTGTTTTTGTTCTTCATTATTCAGACGACTGTGCTGTGGTATCAGGACGGTGTACAACCCAGCCGGTAAAGTAAGAGTGAACGATCATGTGTGACTGGTATATGTAACTTGATAATGCGAAAATCAGTGGCGTAACTACAAGGGGGGAGGGGGCACAAGGGGCGCGTGCTCCCCCCCCCCCTTTTTTTTAAGTGATTTTTATTCCTCCAAATTATTATACCAATTAATATGAAAAATTAATATGAAAAAACACAACAAACATACATTGCAAATCCGGCCCTAATCAGTACAACCATGCACACTACGCCACTGACTGAGCATGGTGAGTGGTGACCCAGATAACAATGCTACGTTGGCCCATCGTTGGCCCAATGTAGGCGGTCATGTTGGGCCAACGTCAAAACGTGACGTTTTGCCCACGTCATTCTTGCCGCTGGGCCCTCGTCGGCCCAACCCTCATAAGCCAACGTCAATTGCCAATGTTGCGCCAACGTTTGCCCAACCTTTTATTTTGCTATTTCTGACGTCAAGCCAACATTGAGCCGACTAAACCCCAACGTTCATACGACTATATAAGTGAACGTTGGCCCTACGTTGGCTTGCCTACCGTCGTAATGCGGTTGTTTGTCAAACGTTAGTACGTCGTCAACTAGCCAACCAATATCCAACGTAGTAGGCGAAACGTTAGCCCCAACGTTTGCTTTTCGGACCATATAAATATGATTGTTCGTCTGACTATCACCCAACGTTGTTTCAACGTACATTTGCCGACCAGTTTGCCAACAGTCAACAGCCAACGTCGGCTTAACGTTGTTTTAACGTCAGCTCGCCGACTGCAAAAATATGGTTGTGAATTTACCGTAGGCCAAACGTTGGCTAAACGTTGTTTTTCCAACCGCGACGGTGCCGACTATAGACTACGTTCCGCAACGTCGCATTGTTATCTGGGGAGTAAAGTGGACTGAAACTGAATTGAACTAGAATCCGGTTGAGTAGCTAGTAGAGAACATTATGTTTCATGAACACACGCATCAATACATACGCATACAAACAAGACACACCCACCCCCACACACATATACACAAACACACACATAATAAGATTGTCCCTTTTTGCCTATGAACACAATAATTCAGTTAACAATTTACGTCTCCCAAATTGAATTTATTGAACAAATTTCATAATTGCTCATATTTGATTATTAACTGATTCCATTTTACCTTGACGTATGTGTGTGCATGTGTATGTTGCGATTTTCCGTTCTTTTTGTGTTTGTCTGTCTGTGTGTGTGTGTGTGCGTGTGTGTGTGTGTGTAATATCATGTTTGTGCGTGTGTGTGTGTCTGTCCGTCTGTCTGTGTTTGTGTGTCTATTATTATTATGCTGTGCGCGCGTGCACTTTTGCGTGCATTAATATCATTAAGAATGCGAAGGTTTTATGAGTGGGAAATGGGGGGAAATGATAGGTCAGTTAACGCGGGGGGTTCAAACATATTGGCCAAAACGGGGTTAATCGATTTTCTTGGAATAGTTGACCCTGATGAATCAGCTATATCGCTCTTCTGCATGACAGCTTTTTGGCAAAACACATTTGCTATCTTGATACAAACGCGTAGTGGCGAAGTGTGGGGTTTATGATTTAAATTTGGAGGAACTATATTCGTATTCATTTCATTTTTCACAATATTCATATTATTACACAAATTTGTGTTCTGTTTTGTAAAATTATCGGGGACGCGACCGTGCCCCTTCCGTCCCCTTCCCTCCCCAGAACCCCGGCCATGAAATTTTGCATTCATACACAATCACACATTCGGTGCACATGCGTATAAGGACACAAAAAGACACTCTTGACAAAAAACATATAATTAAATAGATATGGATAATTCTCGTAACAGGGAATGTGATGTGCAGAGTTGTATGTTTAATTAGGACTAAAATAGCAAATTTGAGTCCAATCGAGTGATATAATAATGTATAGCTACATGTATTTTACATCTTGTGTCCCCCTCTCCCTCACACCCTTCTATCTTCCCTCTCCCCTCTCAGTCTTCATCATTAGCCCTTCTATATTTTGTTTCTCTTTATTTTGTATTTGCTATACTTTCAATACTCTCACATTATCAAACCTTATGTTCGTCCCTCTTTTAAATCGTATTTTGTTCCATATCACAATTCTTTCTCCACTCCTCGGTTTCTTTATAATCTATATTTCTCTTCCGCGATCGATCACCCGTTTTCGCTGCCCTAAGAAAAATGGACATCTATATCTTATTTTCATCACGCGACCCTCTTTCGGAAAATCGATTTGTTTCCTCCCAAAAGTTATCAGATCTAGAAATGAAAACAGAAGACGATTCAAACTATTCTGAACGAGAATCCGAGCTGTCAGTCCGCGGGCATTTTCTCCATAATAGAATGGTCGATAAAGTATACCCGAGTTCTGTCACATGATCCAACGGCGAAATAAGCAGAAACTGTTCTTATTTTTGGTGAAGGGGGGGGGGGGGGGGGGGGGGTTGTAAGGTGGGGCGGTGCTGGGCGAGGGGAGTAAAGACGCCGAGCGGAAGAATGAACTGTGACTTTAAATTGTTCTTGGTATTGAAAACGAGTGTTTTTTTAGGCTTTAAAATTGTAATATCTATCCATACACGCTGCGTTTTAGCCGTGAATGCATGGCACATTGTTTTTTTTGTTTATGGGGATGGGGGGGGGGGGGGGGGGGGGCTTTAGATGCTTTTAGCACTCCCCCCCCCCCCCCCCCACCCCCCCCCCCCCCCCCGAGCACATCCCACTAGAATACGATAGTAACATGACCCTGAGTAACATCGTTTTTTATATTTGACATCTTAAATACCGCAGGCATAACAGTAATTGGATATGTGCAATCACGTAATTGCTTCCATACCGTACGACGTCGACGAGGGAAAATCCCTCTCATGTAATTAGTAACAACATGAACAATGTGTAGCGCATGATGGTGACACGCTAGACCGTTGGAAGTACATTTTTCCTATAAGTTCCTTGTAATTGTTTCCTTGTAAATTCTTGGTTATAAAGTGGCAATGTATAGCCAAGCCCGTAGCCAGGGGTGTGCGCCCGGGGGGGGGGGGGGGGGGGGGGGATACTCAGATTATTGTCGGACGTGGCTGTGTGGCTGAGACCTCCGAACCCATACCCACATCCAAGGATCCTTTTGCTGTAAATAGGTACCCATGTCTAAGGATTTTTTGTGATTTCTTGGGGAAAATGGACCCATGTCTGAGGATTAAATATTACATTTTTTTGTAGCTGTAATATAATACAATGAGAAATCATTTTGCAGTTTTTTGATAAAATTCTTTATTAGTGAACTGTACATACTACAGGGGTAGCGCCAGGGTATTTTCTTAGGGAGGGCGAACGTGTATACTTTGAGGGTGCGTAGCGCCCGAGCGAGGGAGCGAAGCGACCGAGTTTTGTGAAATATTATGTATACAAACTATATATATGCGAGCGAGCTTGAAAATTTTAGCAATTTCACAGCGGAAAATTGCCTTTTGTTTGAATATTATTGTATGGGTATATATTCGTTTTTATGTAATATAATATGGCGTTATGAAGGGGTACCGGTAATATATAAACACTCGAGGTTGTGGAACATTATGTATGTGAGCGAGCGGCGCGTGCTTGAAAATTTAGCAATTTCACATCGGAAAAAGCCATTTGTTTCAATATTATTGTATGGGTATATTCGTTTTTATGTCATATAATATGGCGTTATGAAGGGTAATAATTATGTAAACACCCGAGGTTGTGAAATATTATGTATATATGCGAGCGAGCGGAGCGAGCTTGAACATTTTAGCAATTTCACAGCGGAAAATTGCCATTTGTTTCAATATTATTGTATGGGTATATTCGTTTGTATTACTTATGATATGGCGTTATGAAGGGTAATATATGAACATCCGAGGTTGTGAAATATCATGTATGCGAGCGGAGCGAGCTTGAAAATTTTAGCAATTTCACAGCGGAAAATTTGCATTTAATTGAATATTATCTATCATTTTTCCCCTCTCATTAATAATTATTGTATTTAACAGCCGTAGTGAATGTGGGTAACAAGCTTTATGTATGTCATAACCTTTGACCTTTTCATTTTTGGTCAATTTAATGAGAGGGGGCAAGTATGACCCTATGACACCTCCATATAGCCTCACCACTGACCTTTCCAGGTAGATGTAAGGAGACATGACAATGAGAACAGAGCATTATGGTGATAACATTGCCAGCTAAGCCAAATTTAACAAGAGTGGATTATATTAACAAGGGCAATTGATTGAAAGGGGGCACATTCCCCCTACGGCACCCCCCCCCCCCCCCCCATACCCATAGCTACACCACTGACCCTTTTACAGGTAGATGTAAAGGGAAGGAGACATAACAATGGGAACAAACAGAGCATTGTGGTGATAACATCGCCAGCCAAGCCAACCTCAACAAGAATGGATTATACAGTAGTAAACAGAGCAATTAACTGGAAGGGGGGCAAATTCCCCCCATTGCAACCCCCCCCCCCCCCCCCCCCATAGCTACACCACTGGACCTTTACAGGTAGATGTAAGGGAAGGAAACATGACAATGAGAACAGAG
>JBAMJV010010008.1:0-21838 GCA_037951105.1 Echinarachnius parma
CTACCCCCCGGACAACTACCCCCCGGATTATTACCCCCCAAGACAACTACCCCTCGGATGATTACCCCCCGGACGATTACCCCCCAGACAATTACCCCCCGGACAGCTTCCCCCCGCAATATTACCCCCCAAGACAACTACCCCCCGCAATATTACCCCCCAAGACAACTACCCCCCGGATAATTACCCCCCGGACGATTACCTCCCAGAAAATCACCCTCCGGTCGATAACCCCCCGGACAAGTACCCCCTGGAATATCTCCCCCCAAGACAATAACCCCCACCCCCTCCCCCTAAAGACAATTACTCCCCAAGACAATCACCCCAAGACAACCACCCCAAGACAAAATATGTGATCGCTCAGGCCGGTAGCCTGGATTTTTCAAGGCGGTGGGTTTGGGCTTTGGGGGTGCGTATATTAAAAAAACGGGACCAAGACAACTGGTTGAGTCGTGTAAGTGTGTGTGTGGGGGGGGGGGGGGGGGGTGGGGGGTGGGGGTCTGTCGCTGATTAAGACCACTGTTTTAGTTTCATAAGCAGGGAGTTGGGGTCGTCAAATGTCAAATGGGCCGATTGCTGCCCGAGACCGAGACCGATAAAAAGTGGACCTTTCTGAATGGGGGGTTGGGGGTGGGTGTACGCACCCAAAGCACCCCATGCTACGGGACTGCCAAATACACGAATATACTCCAGACATCGTACGATATCGCAATCCGAAATGTAGGTAAAACCATTGTGCGGCATCCGGTGCATTTGTGACCTAGGCGTATCACATGGTATGATATGTTTTTCGGTCAATTTCGTAAGCTTTTCACGAAATTGAGCTGAAGGTTTGTAATTTTTGTTCAAAATTGCATTGTGTTCATACGATTTAGCTCTTCGATCAAGTGATTTACCACTTTTATCACGCTATTTGCATTTATTGTGTTTGCAAAATCAAATAGATATTATAATGTTCGATTCCTTCCCACGACCTAGTTAACCGCAACCGCGCGTTCGCGCGATTACCAGGAATGAGTTATATTTATCCGCCATGGGGCATAACGTAGTATGTTTTTATTCAATAAAGCACAGTTGAAACTTGCAAGTTATACTCAGAATGAAGTAGACGTGAGTTTTATTTCTCTCCTGATCGACATTAAAAGCATTAAATTGCGCCAACGGATTTCCCGGAGGGTGGTTTTACGTAATCACGAATTTACTCGAAATCGAAATAAGTTTTTAATCGAATGCAAACAAAATGTTTCCGAATAATCAATATATGAATTATAATGCTGAAAACGATTTTGAACTACTCAATACAACTGCGGTAACAAAATTGGCAAAATTGAATGCACGGAATGCACCCGGGGGACGTGAGGTGATTGTCACTCCCACTTTTTAATATGCATACATTATGTATGTTTGATTTCATAGCTTGAACTACCTATCATATAATATTACTGACTAGGATATGCACCAAATCGCTCCACTACCAGTTGTGCCCCCCCCCCCCCCCCCACATGTCTCCTCCATACATTTGAAAGTGGAGGTGATTGTCACTCGACCCACTTTTTTAATATGCATACATTGTGTATGTTTGATTCCATAGCTTGAAGTACTTATCATATAATGTTATTGTCTATACTATAGGATATGGACCAAATCGCTCCACAGTTGCCCAGTTGTCCGGGGGGTAATTATCCGGGGGTAGTTGTCTTGGGGGGTAATATTGCGGGGGGTAGTTGTCCGGGGGGTAGTTGTCTGGGGGGTAGTTGTCTGGGGGGTAGTTGTCCGGGGGGTAATCATCCGGGGGGTAGTTGTCCGGGGGGTAGTTGTCCGGGGGTAATAATCCGGGGGGTAGTTGTCCGGGGGATAGTTGTCCGGGGGGTAGTTGTCCGGGGGGTAGTTGTCTTGGGGGGTAGTTGTCTGGGGGGGGTAATTGTCTTGGGGGGTAATTGTCTTGGGGGGTAATTGTCTTGGGGGGTAGTTGTCTTGGGGGGTAGTTGTCTTGGGGGGTAATTGTCTTGGGGGGTAATTTTCCTAGGGGGGTAATTGTCTGGGTGGTAGTTGTCCGGGGGGTAATTGTCCTAGGGGGGTAGTTGTCCGGGGGGTAATTGTCCGGGGGGTGGTTTTCCAGGGGGTAGTAGTCCTAGAACCTTCTGAGTGCAGGGAATGTGCTATACCAAAAGCACTATACCGGCACTCTGGCGAGTGCAGGTATAATACATTACTTTTGGTATAGTACGTTTTCTGCACTCCAATGCAAATGGATGCTATATTGCAGTCCACTGAATGTCACGTGACCCGATTTGAACCAATCAGATTACAGAACATTCTTGAAAGTTGTATATGTATATATATGTATATATTTTATCGTTTATTCTTTTTGCCGATTTAACTTTTTTTTTTCTCACGATAATCCACACACTCTTGCAGAAACAGTTAATGTTGAATTAGTTAAGGTATTAAAGTGGATAAGAGCGAATAAATTATCATTAAATTTGCAGAAAACTAAATACATGTTTTTTAGTAAGTCTATACATTCTTTACCCATAGATATTGCTTTTGAAGATTTTGTATTGGAAAATGTTTCTAACATTACATTTTTAGGGGTTACTGTAGATAATCAACTTTCATGGAAATTTCATATAAATAATATTTGTAAAGTTATTTCTCGTAATATTGGTATTATTAATAGATTAAAATTTCACCTCCCCTTAGCATCCTTACTTATGTTGTATTCCTCTTTGATATTACCATACTTAAAATATGGTATTTTGACTTGGGGTAACAGCCACGTTACGTTATTAGATAAATTGTCACACTGACTCGCTATTTTTGGATAATAATATATTAAAAATTAAGGACTTATATTTATTTTACTCTATCTAATCATGTATTTATTTTAATTCAGTCAGTTTATGTATAATAATAATAATAATACTTTACCCGCAATCTTTGATGAAATGTTTTTAAAAAATCAATAAGTTCATAAGTACCCAACACGACATTCGGGAGAATTCCATTTGCCATCATTAAGAACGTTGTTAGCTCAAAATACATTTATTTATAAGGTTCCATGACATATGCTACGCCGATTACCAGGAATGAGTTATATTTATCCGCCATGGGGCATAACGTAGTATGTTTTTATTCAATAAAGCACAGTTGAAACTTGCAAGTTATACTCAGAATGAAGTAGACGTGAGTTTTATTTCTCTCCTGATCGACATTAAAAGCATTAAATTGCGCCAACGGATTTCCCGGAGGGTGGTTTTACGTAATCACGAATTTACTCGAAATCGAAATAAGTTTTTAATCGAATGCAAACAAAATGTTTCCGAATAATCAATATATGAATTATAATGCTGAAAACGATTTTGAACTACTCAATACAACTGCGGTAACAAAATTGGCAAAATTGAATGCACGGAATGCACCCGGGGGACGTGAGGTGATTGTCACTCCCACTTTTTAATATGCATACATTATGTATGTTTGATTTCATAGCTTGAACAACCTATCATATAATATTACTGACTAGGATATGCACCAAATCGCTCCACTACCAGTTGTGCCCCCCCCCCCCCCTCCCCCACATGTCTCCTCCATACATTTGAAAGTGGAGGTGATTGTCACTCGACCCACTTTTTTAATATGCATACATTGTGTATGTTTGATTCCATAGCTTGAAGTACTTATCATATAATGTTATTGTCTATACTATAGGATATGGACCAAATCGCTCCACAGTTGCCCAGTTGTCCGGGGGGTAATTATCCGGGGGTAGTTGTCTTGGGGGGTAATATTGCGGGGGGTAGTTGTCTGGGGGGTAGTTGTCCGGGGGGTAATCATCCGGGGGGTAGTTGTCCGGGGGGTAGTTGTCCGGGGGTAATAATCCGGGGGGTAGTTGTCCGGGGGATAGTTGTCCGGGGGGTAGTTGTCCGGGGGGTAGTTGTCTTGGGGGGTAGTTGTCTTGGGGGGTAATTGTCTTGGGGGGTAATTGTCTTGGGGGGTAATTGTCTTGGGGGGTAGTTGTCTTGGGGGTAGTTGTCTTGGGGGGTAATTGTCTTGGGGGGTAATTGTCCTAGGGGGGTAATTGTCTGGGTGGTAGTTGTCCGGGGGGTAATTGTCCTAGGGGGGTAGTTGTCCGGGGGGTAATTGTCCGGGGGGTGGTTTTCCAGGGGGTAGTAGTCCTAGAACCTTCTGAGTGCAGGGAATGTGCTATACCAAAAGCACTATACCGGCACTCTGGCGAGTGCAGGTATAATACATTACTTTTGGTATAGTACGTTTTCTGCACTCCAATGCAAATGGATGCTATATTGCAGTCCACTGAATGTCACGTGACCCGATTTGAACCAATCAGATTACAGAACATTCTTGAAAGTTGTATATGTATATATATGTATATATTTTATCGTTTATTCTTTTTGCCGATTTAACTTTTTTTTTTCTCACGATAATCCACACACTCTTGCAGAAACAGTTAATGTTGAATTAGTTAAGGTATTAAAGTGGATAAGAGCGAATAAATTATCATTAAATTTGCAGAAAACTAAATACATGTTTTTTACTAAGTCTATACATTCTTTACCCATAGATATTGCTTTTGAAGATTTTGTATTGGAAAATGTTTCTAACATTACATTTTTAGGGGTTACTGTAGATAATCAACTTTCATGGAAATTTCATATAAATAATATTTGTAAAGTTATTTCTCGTAATATTGGTATTATTAATAGATTAAAATTTCACCTCCCCTTAGCATCCTTACCTATGTTGTATTCCTCTTTGATATTACCATACTTAAATTATGGTATTTTGACTTGGGGTAACACCCACGTTACGTTATTAGATAAATTGTCACACTGACTCGCTATTTTTGGATAATAATATATTAAAAATTAAGGACTTATATTTATTTTACTCTATCTAATCATGTATTTATTTTAATTCAGTCAGTTTATGTATAATAATAATAATAATACTTTACCCGCAATCTTTGATGAAATGTTTTTAAAAAAATCAATTAGTTCATAAGTACCCAACACGACATTCGGGAGAATTCCATTTGCCATTATTAAGAACGTTGTTAGCTCAAAATACATTTATTTATAAGGTTCCATGACATATGCTCCGCCGACATATGCTCCGCCGACATAATTGCTCCGAAAAATGCGACAAATGCTCCGCGACAAATGCTCCGCGATAATTGCTCCGCGACATTTGCTCCGCCGACATTTGCTCCGCCGCCAAATGCTCCGCAGACAAATGCCCAAATAATTAGATGATTTTTTTTTTTCAACAAAATATTTTTAAAATGCTTGCACTTTTTCAAAATCATTTTGGAATACTCTAAGTGATTATTTAGGATTTCTCCGTCAATTTCGTAAGTAAGCCGAACAAATTCATTTTATTCGTTTTTTAGCATTTTAATTCATAAAACGATCATTCAAAAACATTTTGTTTTCATTCTAATTAAAACGTGTTTCTTTTTCGTAAAATTTGCATTCAATTTAAAGCGAGACGATTCGCGATTACGTAATAACGTCTTCCGTGAATTCAAATTCGTTTCTTTGCATACAATTTCACACGTTTTGCAGACAAATTAAACATGTTAATCTCACCCTGTATGATCATAGAACCCCGCAAGCTTAATTCCATGCTAAATCCATTTCAAATTGTATGGTTTGTTAAGCAACAAACATATATATTACTTGTCCTCACTAGGGGTGTATACATACTAAATCTACACTATTTAGCAACTAAACGATCATGTGTTAAGTAGATATAACCTAGCCACATCATCGATATAGAATTAGCATGGAACTAAGCAAGTGTCTTTTTATGAGTATGCAATGATATAAGTGCATGCAAAGTGTGTGTTTACAGACTACAGTTGTATTTATTGGAGTGGCGTCCCATATGGTGGGGGGGGGGGGGGTATCAATACTCTATACATTGATTTATTTTCATGTTTTGTTTTGTTTTGTTTTTGATAATTTATTCGATGTTCGTAATCTCTTGGAGGCCATTTATATTTGTGTAAATTATATTTAGTCTGTATTGAACATGTTAAGAACAATCTATGAGAATAAATTCAATCACAATCATAATAACAATCAAAATCTTATCACAATCACACTGAATCACAATCCCAAGCACGATCGTGATCACAGTCACAATTACCACCTCAGTCACAATCTTAATCACCATCTCAATTACAATCACGATCACGATCACGATCACGATCACATACATTAACAAGCACAATCACGCTACACAATCATTAATGAGTTTGATACATTGTTTTCTCACCGCGCGCACATCTGAATAACTAAAGCCACATCACCGGATATTGACCAAGAATAACAATACATGTTATATAACTCATTTGGTTTAATTTAGATGAGAAACATGTGTATATACCATGTGTACCATAGGTTTGTAAAGATAGGCGAATATGAATGAAAACTTTGTTATTTAGAATGACCCAAAGTGAAATTAAATGGTCCAGACGTCCGATTTGCCATTGTTGACAAAAATGAATGCAAACTGCGCATTTGTAAGCGGTTGTTAAATTGAATGAAACAAGTGCTAAATCCATTGAACAAATAAGTAAATCAAATGAACAAAGTGCAATTTTGAATGAAATTTACAAGCCGACAGCTGTATTTCGCGAATTTGAATGACATTTGTATCAAAACGAATGAAAAGCTTACGAAATTGACCTATATTAAAAATGCAACCTCATTTAATTTGTTTAAGAAAAGGATTAAATTATTATTATTACAATCTTATGTTTCTCCTAGTTAGTCAATAAAAGGTCATTATTATGCTTGTGTTATTGTTCACTAAAAACTGCCTTACATATTCTTTGATTTTTAAATATTAGTTTATATTGAGCGCTCTTGTATGCGTGAACAGTCTTATCTATCCATATCCAGCCATCCTTTCTCTTCATGTTACCTCCATACATGTTACTATCACATCTTTTCATTCATTCGTAATCTTATGTATTTGGCATCCTGTGCTATCTTGTGCTATGCACGTTGTGTTGTGTTGTGTCGTATTGTGTTTTTTTCTACTCATCGAAGTCTCTGTCGGCCCACATCTTTATTTGTTTTTAGTAATCTTTATTGGAAGTAATTTTCAACTCAATGTACAATTTATTGTTAATTACAAACAAAATACGTTTTAAAGTATAATTTGATTTTATTATGAATTATGATATAATTGCTTTATTATTACCTGAGGGGTCCACAATCTACAAGCATTGCTTTTTAGTGGATCCCTCCATTTCCAAATATATTATTGACCATATATGATTCTAGTTTTCAATTGTACAGCTATTTCAATTTATTTCACACATGTAAACCTTATATTGTTTTGTACAATGCTATATATTTGAATTTTTGTTGGAAATGAAATAAACTAAACTGAAACTGAAACTAATCTAAAATATTTCAATTGTTTGATGAGTGAGTACTTGGAAAACAATATTTTCGTACTCTGTATGATCTCAGCTTTCTGCAAAGATATAATCGGGCTAATATATGGCTTTTCAATAAATCTTCACTTTAATAACAACAACACAGTTATAATAAACGTTATATTATAATTACACAATGATTAAATGTTTTCTTTCTCTGATTTTATCTTTCAATAGAACAAAAAGTTAACTTAACGCCTAGTCCCTCGGAGCCCGAAAGCGAAACTTCAGGTAAGAGGAACAAAAACCTTACCACTTTTAATGTACTGCACTCAGTTTGCAAGTCGAAATCATGAAGTGGAGAGAAGCTGCCTGCAAAAAGAGGACATTATCTTGAAATAATATATAATTTGAAAACTCCCGTAGCTCCAATGGAGATATTTATATAAGTGTAACATCATCATACTAGTAATAGCCAATATTCAGGAAGCATTTGTTATTTCTGAATTACAATATCCATGTAACCATGGTAATAAGAAGTGAGGAGAGGCGCTCAGTCGTTCAATCAGTCTTTCGCCAGGCACATACCCCTTTAACATGAACACAATGACACTGAAGCCCGGGCAATTCGTAATTATTGTATTGTTAGACACTAAATGAGAGTTTCAGCACGATCGGTAAAGAAAGAGAAAAACTATTTCCTTTTGAATGAGCCATTTATTTATACGATTATTTCAAATTAGCAATGCGTTGTGGACAACCCTCCATACTTTTTGTACACAAAGTTGAATTTTTAAAAATTGTTTTAAACACATGATCATGTTTACCCTTTGTTTGGGTTATGTGTTGTAGTTTACATGGACACAAACCATATCATGAGTTTGGGGAATGGACAAGTGTGACTAAGAAAACTTAAACAATTATAAAATGTATACTACAGAGTGTTTAGAGAAAAGCGGAACCCAACTTCTACCAGCAATATCTTATGTAGTAAATATAGTTATGTTTGCAGACAAATTAAACATGTTAATCTCACCCTGTATGATCATAGAACCCCGCAAGCTTAATTCCATGCTAAATCCATTTCAAAATTGTATGGTTTGTTAAGCAACAAACATATATATTACTTGTCCTCACTAGGGGTGTATACATACTAAATCTACACTATTTAGCAACTAAACGATCATGTGTTAAGTAGATATAACCTAGCCACATCATCGATATAGAATTAGCATGGAACTAAGCAAGTGTCTTTTTATGAGTATGCAATGATATAAGTGCATGCAAAGTGTGTGTTTACAGACTACAGTTGTATTTATTGGAGTGGCGTCCCATATGGTGGAGGGGGGGGGGGGGGGGGTATCAATACTCTATACATTGATTTATTTTCATGTTTTGTTTTGTTTTGTTTTTGATAATTTATTCGATGTTCGTAATCTCTTGGAGGCCATTTATATTTGTGTAAATTATATTTAGTCTGTATTGAACATGTTAAGAACAATCTATGAGAATAAATTCAATCACAATCATAATAACAATCAAAATCTTATCACAATCACACTGAATCACAATCCCAATCACGATCGTGATCACAGTCACAATTACCACCTCAGTCACAATCTTAATCACCATCTCAATTACAATCACGATCACGATCACGATCACGATCACATACAGTAACAAGCACAATCACGCTACACAATCATTAATGAGTTTGATACATTGTTTTCTCACCGCGCGCACATCTCAATAACTAAAGACACATCACCGGATATTGACCAAGAATAACAATACATGTTATATAACTCATTTGGTTTAATTTAGATGAGAAACATGTGTATATACCATGTGTACCATAGGTTTTGTAAAGATAGGCGTGTTGTAGTTTACATGGACACAAACCATATCATGAGTTTGGGGAATGGACAAGTGTGACTAAGAAAACTTAAACAATTATAAAATGTATACTACAGAGTGTTTAGAGAAAAGCGGAACCCAACTTCTACCAAGCAATATCTTATGTAGTAAATATAGTTATGGTTTGTTGCAATATATCATCGGAAAGATAATTCATTACTCTTTCATTTGATACCATATTTGTAATACTTCAGCTTGTAGTTATCGAATTGCAAGCATTTTAAACGAGCAATGTTAAAATTGCTTTGCGCACAAGATTTAGATCTATTCATCAACACGATCTGATGGTCATTCATTGAAACCTCTCCTCGTGTTCTTTTTCAAAATCAAAAGGGGAGTGGAAGCTCTTAAATTTACCAAAATTACTATAAAATGACTCTGTACCTGACGTCTTATTTCAACCATATCACACCTTTCCTTTGGCCGATTTTCGCCGGTCTTCAGTATGTTAAAGCTGAGTTCCCACTACACAATCATTTTTTCGTAATTTTGACTTTGACGCGCGCGTACTCCGTTATTATGAGTCAACAATGACTCAAATTGATAGAGCGGATTGAGGAATGTATACGAATTGCAAAACATGTGAAAAAAACGACAATTTGGCCATTCATTTGCGTTACGCGCGCAAATACGCGCGCGCCGACGCGCACCCGCGGACATTTTTGAAACGCTTACAATTGTCTGAAACATATAATACATTACTCGGGTTGGGGTTTTGAACATTTTTTGACATTTTTTTTCATTTGACGGAGGCGTAGGCGCGCGTCTTCGAGTGTAAGCGCATGAGCATGAGCTTAAAAGATGACGATTGACCTGATTGATATTGATGCGAAATTTGAAGTGAAATTGATGATGCATGACTGAGATATGATGATTATTGAAATTTGACAAAATGGCGTCCTGATGACGTCAGAGTGATGTGACGACATTGAAATGAGTTTCTTGCACCAATTCAGATGATGATCTATCATGATGTGAAATTTCATGACGATTGATTCATCTGATCTTGAGATATGCGACGAACAAAATCGGAAGAATAATAACTAAATAAACTAGATTTTGAATTCGTCACTTTTGACGAATTAAGGTTATACGTATTGAAATTACGATATGATGATATTGACTTTTCAACGCCTAATATGATGACTTTATTACATTTACTTGGCATAAATGAGGTATGAATTCGAATCTACAACCCATAATTGTTCCGAATATTGAAAGAAAATTGGAGGTTTATGGACTTTAACCAAAGTTATGGCCGAATAAAAAAAGTATGTTTTTACCATATTTTGCCAATTTGCGTGCGCGCGTAATTTTAACTTTGAGTGGAAAACTCTTAGATTTTACGAAAATTACTGTATGGCTCTGTACCTGACGTCTTATTTCAACCATATCACACCTTTCCTTTGGCCGATTTTTGCCAGGTTTTCAGTATGTTAAAGCTGAGTTTCCGCTACACAATAATTTTTCCGATTTTATTTTACGATTTGAGTACGGGAACAGGTCGTAATTGAAGGTCGAACTTTTGTTTTACTTTATCGTGCATAATGATGACTTTACAAAATCTGATTTGCCAATGTTAAGTATGTAAAACTATGTGCAACTCATACTCTTTCGGAATATTAAAACATATTTGGATATATCCATGTATCAAAGAAGTTGCGACCGATAAGAGAAGGGCATGTTTGACCAGATTTAGCCAATTTTCACACTCTTGCGCGATTTCAACTTTAACCGTCAATTCGATGACTTTAGAACATTTACTCGGCATAAATCTGTGGATATTATAATATGATTTTCCATGACTAATGATTTATCTGGGCCAGCATTTAATTGATAATTCTCATCTTCTTTCCTGAACGGGAACATGACATTTGCTAAGTAACTTCTCACAGTAACGGCTATATAAAGGTTATATTCCTTGCCTGGCATTTGTGATCTTGAGGACTATGCATTAGTAACCAGTATTATGAGTAGCGCTCTTGTGAGGCAGCTAGTAGTAAATATATGCTTGATGAAAGCGATGGTAAGTGAGACATGTTAATACCCTTAAATAAATAATGCATTTTGTACTTTTTCATCTACTTTGTATGTCCAATGTTGGCTTTCAGGTTTTAAAAATGGCCGTATGACACACGCATAAATGATGAATGGAGCGTTTTCGTGCGTGAGTGTTATGTTATTAAATGGACCTCGAGTCTAAATTGTTCTAAAAGGCTACACAGATTCTTGAAAGTGCAAATAATTAATGGTTAGTTAAATACAGAACAGTGAATTATTTAACCTTTGAACCTAATTTACATATCCTTAACGCCATTTTCATAATCCGACCTTATCTTATGAAATGTTCCTTTCATTATAACTTACATGTGTGCTGAATTGCATGTCCGTGGCGTACGTGGTTATTGTCTGAGTATTCATGCTTGATTTCTTTGACCTTTGACGGTAAATATGACAACGAAATATGCATTTTTGCGATTTGGTGTTAACTTATGAAATGTTGGGTTTGCAAATCCCTATCTACATCCAGAATGTCAAGTTGATAGCATAATTTCTTTAGCAGTTATAGGTCGAAACATACGTTTTGGCTAACCCTCAATTTGTAACAGATTTGGACTCTTATTTCCAATCAAACAATTCATCAGGATCCAGTAAACAAAACGAAATGTTGAATAGATTGCGAATAGAGCATGACATCAGCTACGATATATCAAAATTTGAGAGAAAATTGATGGAGAACAAGCGCGTTATGGTCAAAAGTCCGCTGTGATCGATTTCAAAATCGATTAAAATCAGTTAAAATGCGCATTTTCAACTTTAACCCTAAATATGATGACTTTATAACATTTACTTGGCATAAATGAGGTATGAATTCGTATCTACAACTCATAATCTATCTGAATATGAAAGGAAAATTGGGGGTTTATGGACTTCAAAAAAAGTTATGGCCGAATACAAGAAGGATGTTTTTACCATATCTTGCCAATTTGCGTGCGCGCGTAATTTTGACTTTGACGCGCGCGTACTCCGTTATTATGAGTCATCAATGACTCAAATTGATAGGGTGTATTGAGAGATGTATAAGAATTTCAAAACATGTGAAAAAAACGGCATTTTTCCTATTTATTTGCGTTACGCGCGCAAAAACGCGCGCGCCGACGCGCACGCGCGGAAATTTTTGAAACGCTTAAAATTGTCTGAAACATATAGTAAATTACTCGGGTTGGGGTTTTGAGCATTTTTGAACATTTATTTTCATATGACGGACGCGTACGCGCGCGTCTCCGAGTGTAAGCGCACGCACATGAGCTTAAAAGATGACGATTGACCTGATTAATATTGATGCGAAATTTGAAGTGAAATTGATGATGCATGACTGAGATATGATGATTATTGAAATTTGACAAAATGGCGTCCTGATGACGTCATAATGATGTGACGACATTAAAATGATTTCGTTGCACTAAGTCAGATGATGATCTAACATCATGTGAGTTTTCATGACGATTGATTCATCTGATCTTGAGATATGCGACGAACAAAATCGGAAGAAGAATACTAATAACTAGATTTTGAATTCGTCACTTTTGACGAATTAAGGTTATACGTATCGATTTCTTATGATAAAAGCATGATTCCAAAAATAACTACTCAATCATCATATAAATAATAAATATTATTACATCCCCCCGCAAAAAAAAAAAGAAGAAAAAAAAAATATATATATTGCCTTGGATTCGAACCCACGACAATTAGACAGACTTAAGATCTAGAGTGACATATTCGTACCACGACACCAGCCCTGGGTCACTTGACAGGGATAAACAAATGATGGAATATGAGTAAAAGATTGCACTCTGCATTTGCCAATACAAGATATAATGATGCGTGGCAGACTTATCATAATTGTATAAATTCGCAATTTCAACTTTAACGCTCAATAATTATGATGACTTTATAACATTTACTTGGCATAAATGAGGAATGAATTCGTATAGATCTACAACTCATAATCTTTCCGAATATTAAAATAAAATTGGGTGTTTGTGAATTTTTAAAAAAGTTATGGCCGAATATAAAAACAATGTTTTTTACCATATTTTGCCAATTTGCGTGCGCGTAATTTTGACTTTGACGCGCGCGTACTCCGTTATTATGAGTCAACAATGACTCAAATTGATAGGGTGAGTTAAAGGATGTATCAGGATTGCAAAACATGTGAAAACACGACATTTTTCCTATTTATTTGCGTTACGCGCGCAAATACGCGCGGCAGACTAATCACAATTGTATAGAGACACATTATAGTTCCTTTCTTTAGTTCCTGAATTCATATTATTAGATAATATAAGCCATAACACTTTTAGAGTATAACCTCAGCTACAACATATCGAAATCTGGGAGAAAATAAACGGAGAATAAGCGAGATATGGTCGGAAGTCTGCTGTGATTGATTTCAAAATCGATTAAAATAAGTTAAAATGCGCATTTTCAACTTTAACCGTCAATATGATATCACACCTTTCCTTTGGCCGATTTTTGCCAGGTTTTCAGTATCTGAAAGCTGAGTTTCCGCTACACAATCGTTTATTCGATTTTATTTTACGATTTGAGCACGGGAACATGTCGTAATTGAAGGTTGAACTTTTATTTTACTTCATCGTGCACTATGGAGACTTTACAAAATGTGATTGGCCATTGTTAGGTATGTCAGAATATGTGCAACTCATACTCTTTCAGAATATGAAAAAATATTTGACTATATCCATGTATCAAAGAAGTTATAACTGATAAGAGAAGGGCATGTTTGACTAGATTTAGCCAATTTTCACACTCGTGCGTGATTTCAACTTTAACCGTCAAAATGATGACTTTATAACATTTACTCGGCATAAATGAGGTATGAATTCGTATCTACAACTCATAATCTATTCGAATATTAAAAGAAAATTGTGTGTTTGTGGATTTTTTAAAAAGTTATGGCCGAATAAAAAAAGTATGTTTTTACCATATTTTACCGTACTCCGTTATTATGAGTCAACAATGACTCAAATTGATAGGGTGTGTTGAGGGATCTATAAGAAATGCAAAACATGTGAAAAAACGACAATTTTCATATTCATTCGCGTTACACGCGCAAATACGCGCGCGCCGACGCGCACGCACGGAATTTTTTGAAACGCTTAAAATTGTCTGAAACAGTATGTGTGTGAACGTCGGGAGGGGGCGGATTCTGGGGGGGGGGGGGGGGGGGGCACTCGAATTATTTTTTGACGGGGGTGGGCCGCACGGAACTCTGAGATGGGGGTCTGAAGAGCTAACTACAAGCACAAATTATATAATAATAATAATAATAATAATATATCGCACTTATATAGCGCCTAATGCAGAACAGCCTCTAAGCGCATTATTACCCCTGGTCATATGGTACAGTTCAGACCCGCACAATTATCTTGTACACATTCTCAACTCCCCGGGGAGCATACTAGCGGCGGGCAACCCTATAGGTGCACCAAGCTACAAAATCCCTGAAACAAACAAAATATATGGTCTTTGGAGCTAGAAAATCCCTGATACGCACAATATATAGGGTCTTTGGAGCTACAAAATCTCTGAAAGGGGAGTTGAGGGGTCTAAGGAGCAGACTAAAACTACACAATACATAGACTCGGAGATTTCAAATACCTACGGAACCCCTCAAAATACAAATGCAGTTATTATAAAGACTTTTATTTTTTCTATTCATGATCGATCTTAACACCAGTATCATGCCATTTGCTTGATGATTGCTTGGAACACTATACTATTCATCACAGCATTTTCGGATAGTATGAGGGTCCGTGTTTCGACTCCAGTCGAACCCCAATGTAACATCAAAAACTAAAGCCAACTAAAACCTTTCGATGGGAGCCTGACATGGTGTCACTCAGAGCGCCCTAAAAAAAAAACCACACGCACAAAATGACTATTCCTGGTATCGATGTTCATTGCAAAAGACACCCTATCCGATGGACATGTTTATTTTGTTATTTTGACCCGTTCCGCTTGTTGGGCCACCATGTATGAGCTGAATAGTCTGTGGAAGTTTCAGCACGATCGGTACAAAATAGGAAACATATAGGAAATAATATGTCGGTAAAGATTTTTTCTAGTGAGGCGAGGGGCGGGGGAGGGGGGGGGGTGGGGGTGGTGGTGTCGGTGACGATTTTTTGTAAAAAAATAGGAAACATATAGGTAATAATATGTCGGTAAAGATTTTTTTTTCTAGTGAGGCGAGGGGGGGGGGGGGAGAGGGGGGGGGGGGGGTGTCGGTGAGAGTTTTTTGTGGGGATGGCAGTGAAGATTGTTCGTACCAGAGTCCGAGATCCTTCTTGGTTTTCGGGGGCCGAGACCATTGGTTAAGATGTTCGAGACCACTAAAAGTGGCCTCGGGACTGTTACATTTTGTTATGGGGTGGGGCGGGGGGTTGAATGCCCCCAAACAGCCATTTTCTTTTACTAAAGGGAAGGGGTGTAACCCTTTTTTTGTGTAAATTATGATCAACTAAATAAGATGAACAGTCTCTAAGAGTAATACAATGTTTTCTTCCTGTCCATTTATCTTAAAATGGTAAGGAGAACACAAAGACACGCATGGTGCTCGCGCCCGTTTTGAAGACCTCGAATATGGAAGTGAAGATGAAGGTAAGAGGATCGACAACTTATCGTACCCGAATTTATAAAGTGGAGAGAAGCTGCTTGCACATAAAGGACATTATCTTGAAATATATTTTTCTTTTTTCTTTTGCCCCATTCACGGAACTTTATTTTATTCAAAAGTGTGCAAGTTACATGGTTACATTATTCATAAAAACAGAAACAAAAACATATAAATAGTGTACTATTCATACAAAATTATAACAACAAATCAATGAACTGTTTTACTTTGTTTAACCCAATTATAAAATTTATTTTGCAATTGAGATAAAATATTAAATCATATTTTAGGTCTTGTAGCATATTTTGAACATTCATTTGGTTACCTTACCGTGATTTTTAATGTAATTTTCATAAATAATAAATGGACATTTTCAAAACATACCGTATAATCAGATAATACAATGTATTAAATTTTACTTTGCGATGCCGAATCAAAGATTTGGTAATAGTTAAAATAGTAATAATGATTATCAATACTGATTATAATACCAATGATAAAACACCAGTTATACAAATCATAACTATTTTGTGTTCTTATTGTGATTTTATCTTTCTATAGCCGGCCGGGGAGATGCAGCTGGTAAATAGATCGACAACCTTATCACGTTAAAGGTACTGTTCTCTTTTTGCAAGCTAAACCTCTCAAATGGAGAGAAGATGCCTGCAAAAAGAGAACATTATCTTACACTCTGAAATCTTTCGATGGGAGCCTGATATGTTGTCACTCAGAGCGCCCTAAAACAAAAACCACACGCACAAAATGACTATTCCTGGTATCGATGTTCATTGCAAAAGACACCCTATCCGATGGACATGTTCATTTTGTTATTTTGACCCGTTCCGCTTGTTGGGCCACCCTGTATAAGCTGAATAGTCTGTGGAAGTTTCAGCACGATCGGTACAAAATAGGAAACATATAGGAAATAATATGTCGGTAAAGATTTCGAGTGAGGCGAGGGGGGGGGGGGGGGGGGTGTCGGTGAGGGTTTTTTGTGGGGATGGCAGTGAAGATTTGTTCGTAGCCGAGACCGAGATCCTTCTTGGTTTTGGGGGCCGAGACTATTGGTTATGATGTGTGAGACGGCTAAAAAGTGGCCTCGAGACTGTTAAATTTTGTTATGGGGGGGGGGGGGGGGGGGGGGTTGAACGCACCCAAACGGCCAATTTGTTTACCAAAGGGATGGGATGTAACCCGTTTTTGGTAATATGATAAACTAAATAAGAAGAATAGTCTCTAACAAGAATAAAATGTTTTCTTCCTGTCTTTTTATCTTAAAATGGTAAGGAGCCAGTTTTGAAGACCCCGAACTCCCAGTTAAAGGTAAGAGGATCGACTACTTATCGTACTCGAATTAATAAAGTGGAGATAAGCTGCTTGCACATAACGGACATTATCTTGAAATATCTTTTCTTTTTCCTTTTGCGCAACTCAGGGAACTTTATTTTATTAAAAAATGTTATATGGTTACATTATTCATAAAAACAGAAACAAAAACATATAAATACTTTACTATTCATACACAAATATGACAAAAAATCAATGAACTGTTTTACTTTGTTTAACCCAATCGGAACATATATTTTGCAACTAAGATAAAATATTATATCATATGTTATGTCTTGTAGCATGTTTTGGAGATTCATTTTTTTTTACCTAACCGTAATTTTTAATGTAATTTCCATGAATAATATATTTGGCAAGGTTAATTCACCAAAATAAATTCATTAATTGTAATATTATAACCAATAGTTAACAATTCCTCATTTATTTCCAATTCTATGCCTCAAAATTAAATATTATTTGTGATATAATTTTCCAAAATACTTTCAGATTTGTCTAACAGCACATTTGTCTAACAGCATATGCTTATTTGGTTCTGGTGTATGACAAAATAGACATTTATCATCATTGACGAACTTCCATTTACATAAATTATATCCTGATGGCAAAGACAAATACAAATATTTGAAATTGAATTGTCTAATTTTGTTATGTTTCGATGTCTTAAATTTAAAGGGACTTAGTAACATTGTCCAAATCCTCAAAACTTAATTGTTATTTTAGCGGTTCCCTCATACCTTATTGTATTTGTATTAACAATATAATTATGGGACAGGTTTCGGCGGTTCAAATTTTCCTTTTGTTACAAAGATATGTACGATCGAAGTACTCAGATAAGAAAACTCCGTTGAAGTTTTGAAACCGTGTACAAAGTGAGTGCAGTGAGTTAGTGAACATCACTTTGCATTTTGCTCATAACTTGGCCATGCAATGTCCACTTGACTTGAAATTTTCACACAATAACCTGTGGACATATGATATAACAACAGAATAAATTGCATCAGACATCTCGCTCGCGTTTTGCACATGTCAACAAAGTTACTAGATCTTTTTAAACAGAATAACGTAATACCAATCAAAATTCACTGGGAGTAACAAATGGTTTTGCCAAAAGTTGAACACATTAGGTTTCAGATGTTTCTTTTGTAATAACAACAAATACAAATGCTTTGTTTTCAAATTTATAATATCAATATATTCACCATTTGAAATTGGTATTAATCGTTATTCATGTTTTTTTAGTAAATCATATTCTCTAGAATGCATTTTTTGTAACCAATATTTCGGGAATGCTTTGTTTAACTTTGCATAACAAAATTATACAAAATTCTGATAAACCATACTTTTGGCAGATACTTTTCGAATCCCTCCATTGACCCTGGTATGTAACTTGATGTACCTTTAAAATTATTGCATTTTCCCATAACTTAAAAAGTAGTATTTTCCATCAAAATGTTATATTACTATTGTTCCATACAATTTCATCTGTAATATCAATAACATTAATCGACGTATCTTAGGGTAGACCAAATACAAAGTCAATCTGAAAAAAGGTGGCACTTTTAGTTTCAAACAAGTCTGTTTCATATGAAACTAATTACAATTTAATTGGAGGCAAGTTGGTATTCCCCGACATTTATCATCCAATAAAAAACATGATTTGCCATGATGCATGCAGCTTATCATTCACACATTAAATCAACCATGAGAGTCGTAGTGAATTAATTCTTAATTGTAAATCAACCATATTTAACCTTCCTTTTACTTCAGTGTTTATACAAATATTTTTTTTAACATTCTCCTTTGTTGATCCCCTTAAAATGAATATTTAAGTTAATGAATTTGCTTAACCAAGCTTTATGGTACAGTCACAGCGGTTGCCAGATATATTATTTGTGACATAATAAGCGATTTAATTATAACAACCTTCACATAATAAGTCACATGTCTCATCTTCCATAACTTCAAAAGTCTCATAATCTTATTGATTTCCCATCCCAATTAATATGTTTAATCTCTTTACCATTTCTGCAATCATATACCACAAGGCATTTGTCAGGTTCGTTTATAAATTTCAATCCATCTACTTTATAAACATCGTAACTTTTAACAAGATACATTGCATTTGATTTTTTTTCTTCAATTAACACAAATACCAGCGATGTTTCGAAAGTTATTAATCTCTTTTATCACATTTCTCATAGATCTCAATGAATTAACATATATTTCTGTGTCGTCTGCATATTGAACAACTGTAATCTCTTCATTATGCGTGGTATCAGGATGGGGTATTTTTAGTCCCTGAATTTCAATATTATCTTTAATTTGTACAGCTAACGTTTCAACAACAAGAATAAACTAGATGTTGAATTCGTCACTTTTGACGAATTAAGGTTATACATATCGAATTCTTATGATAAAAGCATTATTCCAAAAATAACTACTCAATCATATAAATAATATCACATACGCCCCCCCCCCCTAATAAAAAGTAAAAAGAAGAAAAAAGAAATTAAAAAAATATTGTCTTGGATTCGAACCCACGACCCTTAGATCTTGCGTCACAACTTGTTTCACGAGACCAACATTAGATCTCTTAACGAAAATGGGAAATCGGGAACGATATACCAGTGATTGCACACTGCATTTGTCATTGTAACAGTGAATTATTTGACCTTTGAACCTAATTTACATGTCCTTAACGCCATTTTCATAATCCGATCTTATCTTATGAAAATTGTTCCTTTCATTATAACCTACATGTGTGCTGAATGTCATATCCACGGCGTACATGGTTATTCATGCTTGATTTTATTTGACCTTTGACGGTAAATATGACGATGAAATATGCATTTTCGCGATTTGGTGTTAACTTATGAAATGTTGGGCTTGCAAGTCCCTATATATACATGCGAAGTTTCACGTTGGTAGCATAATTTTTTCAGCAGTTATAGGTCGAAAGCATACGTTTTAGCTAACCCTCAATTTTTAACAGATTTAGACTCTCATTTCCAATCAAACAATTCATCAGGATCCAGTGAAAAAAACTAAATGGTGTGAATAGATTGCGAATAGAGCAGGACATCAGCTACGATATATCAAAATTTGGGAGTACAGTGATGGAAAATAAGTGAGATATGGTCAAAAGTACACTGTGATCGATTTCAACATTGATTGAAATTGAGTAAAATTCGCATTTTCAACTTTAACCGTCAATACGATGACCTTATAACATTTACTCGGCATAAATGAGGTATGAATTCGTATCTACAACTCATAATCTATCTGAATATTAAAAGAAAATTGGATGTTTGTGGACTTTTTAAAAGTTATGGCCGAATACAAAAAGGATGTTTTTACCATGTTTTGCCATTTTGCGTGCGCGCGTAATTTTGACTTTGACACGCGCGTACTCCGTTAGTATGAGTCAATAATGACTCAAATTGATAGGGTGTGCTGAGGGATGTATAAGAATTGCAAAACATGTAAAAAAAAATACATTTTTCTTATTCATTCGCGTTATGCGCGCAAATACGCGCGCGCCGACGCGCACGCGCGGAATTTTTGAAACGCTTAAAATTGTCTGAAACATATAGTAAATTACTCGGGTTAGGGTTTTGAGCATTAACAAAAAAAAAAAAAATTGACGGACGCGTACGCGCGCGTCTCCGAGTGTAATTGCACGAGCATGAGCTTAAAAGATGACTATTGACCTGATTAATATTGATACGAAATTTGAATTGAAATTGATGATGCATGACTGAGATATGATGATTATTGATATTTTACAAAATGGCGTCCTGATGACGTCATAATAATGCGACGTCACTGAAAAGCTTCGCAGTTCTAAGTTAGATCATAATCTATCATCATGTGAAGATTCATGACAATTGATTCATCTGATCTTGAGATATGCGACGCACAAAATTGGGAAGAATAATAAATAAAAATTCTAACGAAATCAATAGGTAAAGAATATGGAAAATACTGCTGAAAACTGCTTGTCTACTAAAAAATCGCCAATGTGATAAAATGAGAGTCGTATACAGCCTAGCTTTCGATCCTAGCAGAATCTTCGTCAGGGCACAAATGACAGTAACTACAGAAAAAACACAGAATATATACCAACATAAACACATGTATGGAAGGGGGGCTGGAAAGAGGAAAGGAGGCGGAGACACAAAACAATGAAAGCAACTGTGAGTGGGGTGAGTGGGTGAAATCAATAGGTTATATATATGATATATGTATAACCTAATAATAAGGCTGATAGTGGACATCCTTGTCGCACTCCTTTTTGGATATTAAATGTGTTTGACAGCCATCCATAATTCAAAATCCTACCACACGCATTTCAATAAAGGGTTTGTATCCATATAATAAAACAAATATTTAAAACCATATTTTTTTCAAAAAATCCAAAAGGAACGAATGATTAACATTATCGAATGCTTGTTTGAAAT